>VOQK01020776.1:5491-17072 GCA_015052645.1 Benitochromis conjunctus
GAACAAGGAAATGGAGTGAGAAGCAATGTATCTTAAATCACCTGTTTTTAAGTGCACGGCTGAATTTGGTGCACAACAAGCACCTGGTCTGGTTAGTGCTTTCAATGGTAAGAAACAGGAGTTGCTCAGTGGTCCTCATTATTGCGACTATTGGTCAATATGAGGAAGAGATGAGAATGATAGTAGTTTTCTAACAGCAGCAGGTTTTCATCAGACATTGGCATTGCGTGTGTTGTGGTATTGTGTGATCTTTATAAGAGTTAGGCTGCCATCTTTAATTTGTGAGAAGTTTGTAAATGTGCAATCACGCTCAAATGCCTAAACTGTCATTTTCAATTGGTCCACAGCTGATTTGGTGATTTTTGGTTAACGCTGCCCTGATGAACTTCATGCACAATGCAAGTAGGGGTGTAGTGTGTACACAGTGCATTACATAAAAGTAGTGCTAGTAGTAGAGAGTGGATTGCTCTAGCCCAGGGGTCTCCAATTCCAGGCCTCGAGGGCCGGCGTCCTGCAGGTTTTAGATAACACCCTGGGTCAGCACACCTGAATCAAAGGATTAGTTCATTAGCAGGCCTCTGGAGAACTTCACATGTGGAGGAGGTCGTTTAACCATTTAAATCAGCTGTGGTGGATCAAGGACACATCTAAAACCTGCAGGACACCGGCCCTCGAGGCCTGGATTTGGAGACCCCTGCTCTAGCCAATGGAAGTAACCCAGTTGAGACAAATGCTGGGTGGAGTCAATGAGGAGCTCGGGGCAGATGGACGGGACCAGAAAACATGAGACTTTCTGAAGCTGCACTTCTTGTTTTGTTCAGAAAGGAAACCAAAATGACTTCAATGAATCGTTGTATCAGAATGATAGGAACAGGAAACTATCGTCGCTTAGATCAAAGGACTTCTTGACCCCCGTAGTTGGCAGCAAATCATTTTCCGGCATCTGATTCGGGTCCTGGCAACCACTGATCTTGTTTGTGCTGTACTTGACATTACAATCGCACAAACCTCACTGCTAGACCCTCCAGGCTAAAAAATTTCTCATCCATCTCATTTCCTCCGATCCACTTGTTCCCTCAATTTTTTGCCGTCGTCTTTCTTCCACGGATGAAATGCTCTTGAACATGTTAACTGAAAAGGCCTTTAATCTGATTGGGGTGGAGTGGTTGAATAGTGGTGCTTTATGTGGCTTGTATATGATCCCTTTAATGGCCCCGTGTCGCAGATAATTACGAGTACCTTCTCTACGCGTGAGGTTCCTCCATTAAGCACTTCCTGAAATATTCTTGTTAACAAATGGTTAGGAAGGGTTAGGCATGTTGCAGCTGCCTGTTTAAGAGGATAAGTGGTGAGCAGCGGTGCTTGTTTGATTGTGCACACATTCAAATGAGTCAACTGCAAAGTTGAAAACAGTGAAATGGAGTTGGAGTAGCATTTTTGTCTGCCTTGAAATTAATTAAATATTGAAGGTCAAAGGAAATAAGACCCTTTTTTCCAGTACACTCCACTCAGAAATGCCCCATTCTAGCTGCCACCGACTGTAACGCAGTGTGGTTTTCATCGTATAATATACAGTGCTGGATATTTCTTTTTCATCATATTTCCATTTGTCAGACTTCAAAGGCATTT
Source organism: Benitochromis conjunctus (assembly GCA_015052645.1). NCBI lineage: Eukaryota > Metazoa > Chordata > Actinopteri > Cichliformes > Cichlidae > Benitochromis > Benitochromis conjunctus. The sequence goes on from VOQK01020776.1 coordinate 7,121, forward strand.
GGCTCAGTATAGGACCTTGTTCTGCCGTCTCCATATTTCTTGAAGTCCACGGTCAAACATGTTCAGTGATTGGATTTAAGTTCTTACATCACAAATGGTTGGAGCTTGGCTTCTTACAGCCTCGTCAGATCAGCACCGACTTCCATCAACAAGACATCATCTATCTTCCATAACGACTCGTAACAGGGCTCCATGTTATTCTCCCTATGAGTCCTTGGCACCTCTGTTCCATAATGAGGCAGCGAAGAAAGGGGGTGCAGATTAGAATAACAGCCTTAACTAATCCATAACAGGCCGATGAGGCGCCACGTTTGGGGAAACCGTGTCATTTCTCATTTCGCAGCGCCATGGTAAAATCTCTTCTCTCTCTCTTTCAACCCCCACGCAAAACAAGTCCCAAGAATAGCGGCTGTGGCAAGCCGCCGCCACAAGGACGGCAATCAACAAGCCATAGCTTCTTCTCCTGTCTGCCTTTTCTTTCGTTCTTTCTCAGCTCTCGCCAATAGTCTGAGAAGAACACAGAGGAAATCCGTGCCTCTCACTGTTGACTCTGGAAATCAAAGATGAGTTTCAGCTCGAAAGAAACCGTGGACTCCAACCCCTCTGTCAGGGACGGAGGCTGTTCTGTTGCTTCTTGGTATTGAAGAGTGGATTTCTACAGTGATAGAAAAAAAGATTTGTTTGAACCAACCAACTAGTTTTGGGATGTATGTTTATCTCTTTTTACGATGGTCTAGTTATGCTTTGTAAAGTTAACACAGTCATTTTACAGTTAATTTCAACACAAATTCTGTGTTTTATGTGTATTTCTCATAGAAGACTGAGCAATAAATATATGCATATAATCATATTCTCCCTAAATCCCAAGGAACGGCTGATCAAGCATCCTTCAGTGTCTCCTCTGCACTAACAGAGGAGTTACTCATATGTTATAGTTACAATGATGGATATTAAATGTAGCCAAAGCCTCAAATGATGTATGTGAAAGTCATGCCTGTGAGTCAAAAGCTCTGGCTTCAGTCTGATCTAAATGTTTGGTTTCTGACATTTTAACACAGAAGTTCCAACTTCCTGTTATTCGAATGTTACATGTGCTGGTTTGATTGCATTGAATTCTGTTTGCAAATCGTCTCCAAACAGCTGCAGCCTGACTCAAACTGCTCTCAGACAGATTGGTGAGGGGTTTGCAAATAATCACGGACTTATTTATAAACAGTTTGCTAACACGTCACAATGATTAATATGCCCTGATGAGTGCATCTCATCTGCAACATGTCTCTTGGTGACTTGATGTGACTTGGTTACTAGTTGGAAACTAGCCTGGTTGCTGCGTGTCTGTCATTTTGCAGTTAAATCACAGTCCTGGAGCAACTGCGTCACTATTTGTGGAGGAATTTGTTTCAGACCTGTGAGGTTCTGGTTGAATGTACGCAGTTGGTGTGAATTTTTGACCATAAAGACGAACCCAATCTGTCGTCAAAGAAACCACTTCAAAGGCAACAAGATCATGCTCATTGCGCACGGTCGCAATAATTGTGGTCGTGCTGCGGTTTCCAACCACTGCTTGTTCCAGTGTGATTGTAACATAACCTTCTGTCAAAAGAAATCTGATATTGGGGAGGATGGAGGTGCTTATCCAGGATATGCACACTCATTTTGAATTGTGAATGTTGGAAAATTGCTTCTCGAGTCCAAGAACATAAAGCTTTTAATCATGTTTTGTAACTGTTGCCAACAGAGTTACAACCAGTGCAGTGATGGCATCATCTGCTCTAATCAGCCACTGAAGCCGTCGGTGTGTCGCAGGCTCGTGCGGTCCGGCCGCGGCTGGATTCAACATGAGTGTCAGTTTCTGTCATCGCAGCAAAGCAGAGCGAGAAGCTGCTGCAGTTTTTGCTATTTTCTACCACTTGCACAGCAACTGCAGGCAATAAAGTGAATGACAGTGTTGGGCAACGCAGAGCCCCTTCTGTTGCATGCGAGTGTCAGGTTTCCTCATTTCATTTTGTCTTTCACTTCAGCAGTGCTCAATTTATTTCCCCTATAAACCATGTTAAAAAGGCAATTTTCAAGGTCAAGGATGGGGCTTTGGAAACTCACCACACTGTGCACGCGCATGCGTGCGTGTGTGTGTAACAAGGGCTTGATGAAAGCTCAGCGTGTTTGTGTTTACCGCAGAGGTCACTTTGTGCGCTGCCCATCTGGATGCTTTTTGCATGTTTACAATGTGTCCATACATTTATGCGATGACAGATTTGCATCATTTTGTTTACATGTGGTAGGCAGAGGGCGAATTAGCTGCTGGCTGCTTCACCAGTGTCTGTTGTGCTGTAATAAGGCCTGATTTAGGGTTGACCAGAGCACACCAGGAATAGCGCCTCGTCCCTCATTTCCTCTGCAGCCAGTGGAGATGAGATCTCTTCACAATATTTACCCAGAGAATAATGATGTTTGATTTGACTCGCTTCTGGGTGTGTCTCTCTGAGGGTTATTTTCGCCCACTGCTGCCACTAAGAGAGAAAACGGGCAGAAGCAGCTACGTCCACAGAAAAAAGGAAAACACAAAAAAAATAAGAAAAAACTCGGATCGTTGTTTATGGATGATGCTAGGTTGGTGCATTTCTGTGCTTGGCCTTCAGAATGAAGAGCTGCTGTTTTGCAGGGCTGATAGCGTGACTCACTCTCGGTTTCTTCACTTATTGCATTTCACTAAGATGCTCCTGACCAACTAATGTCTGCTTCAGCACGAGGATGCTCGACATTGAAAAGAGGAGCTAGTCCGGGAACAGACGTGTAAAAGCCACATCTTATACAACACAAAGGAGCGAGATCCCCAGACTGAAGGAGACGGAACATGAAGAGCGCTGCCACGATCCATCACGGTCACGCCGAGTCGCTCTGTGGTCGCTTAAATCTGCCTTTATGGTCACTTTGTGTCCATCTTTGTGTTCAGCATTCGCAAATTTGTCTCTTTGCACGTTTTGTGTGTTTTGATGCTTCCTATTGCCTCTAATTTTGCACAGTGTGTTCATTCACTTTGGTGGTGGTTGTTTGTCCATCAAAGAACCTTTTTACTTGGCTTTGCAGTCATTTGCGCGTCTTTTGTGGTTATTTTGTTTCTTTCTAGCTGTAAAATTTTGCATCTACGTAGTGGTGGTTTAGCATTTAGACTTTGTATCTTTCAATATTCCCTTCGCATCACAATCATTCTGTGTGTTGTGCGTTTCGTTTTGTGGTTGTTTTTGTGTCTCTTTAAGGTGGTTTTACATTTCTTTGGTTTCGGTTTGTACCTATAGCTGTTTTGCATGCTTGTGTGTTCGGTTACTTTGGTAAATCTTTTGTTACCATGTTTCATGTGTTTCCATTGTGGTGGTCATTTCATGTCTCCTTATAGTCCTTTCTGTCTTTTTATATCTGGTTTGTGTTTAGTTACTTTGTGTTGCTTTGTTGCATAAGTGCAGCTTAAACTTCAATATATGGAGATAAAGAGACAGCCACAGCAGACACGTCTACTCAGTCTTTATTAAACAGTTACTATTTATAATAAATACTCAGGCAAACATATTTTCTAGGCGAGACATAAGCAAAGAGGTGAATCCTTTACACTGGTAAGCTGTGCTAGCAACCAGAAAAATAAAAAAAAATCCCTTATTAAATGTAGACTGTATCGTGTATTTAAATCTAGAGTGAGGCCGGGGAATCTTCTGGGTTTGTAGGTTGTATTTCTCACCTTGAGTTTCCTCAGCAGTTTAGCTCAAACGCTGCTGACATCCCAGCTACAGTAACCCACTGTAGTCGTTACCTCATTACAGCCTGCATCCTCTCTGTGGAGCAGAGTCATTTGCATGGCTGCTTGTCAAAGCATGTTAATATTGACAAAGATTTGCTCCCATTTTAATCATGCCACATAAAAGGTATACAAAGTTGTTTATGACTGCTCTACCGCTGAGCAATAGGCACATTTCCGTACTGCTGTGCACATTAAAAAAGATTGCACTTTGTTCCGAGCAGCGATTGCAAATCACAGACGTCAGAGAGGTGGAGGAAAAATAGATGACTGCGATGGCAGTTTGAGTCTAACGAAAATGCATTTACATATTAAACCACACAGCAGCGCGCGGAGCGGGGCTCTGTTTGAATTGCACGCTTCATGCTGCCCCACCACCCCCGCCCCCCCCCAACTGTAAGGAGTAGCAGGAGCCTCGGCGCTGTGACTGCAGTACCGTAAATTTGAAGTTGTTTACGGATGCTGCCATCTTGGTGCGCTCCGGGAGGGAAACTTGGAGCGGGGCCTATTACCGGCAGCTTGATGAGAGTGCAGTCAGGCGAGTTAATTAATACAACATCTCTGGGCCCACAGGCTAGGCTGCAAAGCTAACCCAGGAGGGAGGAAGCGATGGAGAGCGACAGACGAAAGGACAAATCATGAGAAGGATCTATCGCTTTATAGAGAGAAAATAAAATGGTGAAAGGGAGGAAGCCGCAGTACCTGCTGGCAAAACAAAAATCAAGTACAGATACGGCTGGTTTAGCCGTCTTGAAGCTGGAGTCTGGCTAAATTTAATTTTTTTGAGCTCTCTGAGGCGGTGCTTTCAGAGAAAAATATCATATTGCTGCAACTTGACCAAAGCTGGCATGCTGGACCCTGACTAATCATAACTGAACCAGTCGGGGATCAACCTGACCGCTCCACCTGACGGGTCAAACACTCAGCCACTCCAAACCTTTCTGAACCACTCACCAGTTAATCATTAGTTATTGTTAATCTCCGGCTCGCTTCCACAGTGTCTCTGTGTCCTGTTTTCCTCCCTTCACCCCCAACAGATGGCCACGCCTCCCTGAGCTGGAGGTTTCTTCCTGTTAGGACTGAGTTTTTTCTTCCCACAGTCGTCAAAGCACTTGTTCATAGGGGGTTGTCTAGTTGTTAGGGTTTTCTGTTTTCTCTGTATCACCGTCCAATATAAAGTAACTTGAGGTACCTGTTGTTTTGATATAAATTAAATTGAACAGGCAAGTATCAGTATGACATCAGCATACTGGCATATCCCCATTTTTCACTCAAGGCATGAACTGGTGTTATGTCGATACATAACGGACAATGCCCAAAGAGAGATTAGCCGAAAACCTAGCGCTACTTATCAAGGTGTGCAGTGTGTCCTTAAAAGAAATCTGAGGAAACTGGACAAGAGGAGGAGAAAAGAAGTGGCAGGTCTAAAGAGTATCTACACAGGACCTGAGCAGCTGCATCTGACCCTTCAGCTGATCCATCTACTGTTCACTGAAGCCTCATCAGAAATGGTCTCAGTGGAAGAGTGGCTGTCAAGAAGAAGGGAAACGGGGAGAAAAGGCTGACTTATGCCAAATTACACAAGAAATGGACTGAAAATCAATGACGAGGTCTTATTGAAGGACACCATTTTAAATTTTTGGTTCAAATCATATTCAGTATGTACAGAGGCCAGTGATTGTCTGCAGTCATCTGTAAAACACAGTGGAGGCTCTGTCCTGGTTCAGGATTGCATTTCAGCCAGTGGGGTTGGAGATCTTATCAAAATGGATTGAATTATGGACACAGAAAAGTGCTTTCAGAGTTTAATCAACAATGAAATGCCATCTAGAAAGAATCTGACTGGCAGTAGCTTCATTTTTCAGCATGACAATGATCCCAAACACATGTAAAAGCGTACCTGGACAGTGCTCCACTCTGTTTTTCTATCAGTCATGGCCTCCTCAGAGCCCGCTCCTCGACATTATTGAAGCAGCGTGGGATCATCGCGACGGAACAAAAGGCCGAAACGTCCAAAGAAGAGCCTTGAATGTCCTCCAAGAAGCCTGGAGAACCATTCCTGAAGACTACTTAAAGAAATGTCAAAACGCAGCCTCTGAGAGTTCAGGCTGCGTTGAAGATTAACGGCAGTCATACCAAATATCAAGCTTGTTAAAATTGTACAAACAGTTTTAGTCTTATATGCTGCATTTCTATGTATGTTTGCACTTTCCAATAAAGCACATTTCCCATTTTCCTAACAAAATCTAAAGAAATGAGGGGTGACTCAAAAACATTAAAGTACTTTTTGTCTGGAGGCACATCGCAGATGGAGCGATGGAGTCCTGTAAGAGAAATGTGGATGCTAATGGAGAAAGAAAATGAATTTCTATAATGAAATGATGGCGTCTGTGGCGAACGCCAGAAATGTCTTTCTGAAAATGCTTTCCTTGGAGTGATGATAGTCTAAAAAACAAAAAGAGAGAAACACTAAAGAGAATCAGGTTTTTCTGCAGGGTTTAAATCCGATTTGTGAGTGGAAACTGTTTTCAAAGAGGCTCGTTGTAAACTACCCCAGTTGGATTGGATGCCGTCATGTAGTGAAACACGTCACATGGAATAAGCAGCAGTTGCAGGTAACTTTGACACTCCACATCTGCAGGTTCAGGCTACTATTGGGCTGATATTATGTAAGTATGTGAGTCGATGTCAGATGTCAGGGTTGGCTTCTATTCTTGGAGAGGCACTATCACATCTGACATCGATTTGACACTCTTTTGACACATGGCACATACCTCACCGTCTTTTCTCAGTCACACCTCAGAGGTTTCAACGCTGACTTGAATTCTGAGGGTGATGCAGGACGACACCGGCGTTTACTCACCAAACCTGCAAGCTAGACTCCGGTACGATGTTTTGAGTCTTACCATTTGTCTTTTTAACCACCGAATACACAACCAGCATCCCTCCTCCAGTTTTCTCCTCCTGGAATAACTGGATAGAAATGCAGAAGATGGAGTGAGACAGCGGCTGACAGCGAACCTATCTCACTCCATCATAAACCTTAAAAGTACTAGCACACCTCTTAGATGAAGCAAAAAAAAAAAAAATCTGTGCAACTTTGGTTTCCCTCCCCCCTACGATCGGGTTTTGGTAAACTGCGAGCTAAGATGTTGTCACCCAGGGCAACATAGTTGTTGCTTCCCCTTAACTTTGCCTCCATGCGAACACCCGTGTCTGTTGAGCTCCATCAAACAGGAGAAAAACTTGCCTGGAGACAGACTGGTCCGCTGGGAGGTTCTCGCCTCCCCCAACTCTCACTCTCTCTCTCTCCTTCTGTAGCCATTTATTTTAGCTGGCAAAAAAACAACTTTGGGACCAAGGTTGTCAAACATTTTTGTTTGTTCCCCAGCAGGTGCAGTACATGGGAATAAAAAAAAAAGAAGCAAATAACAATCTGCAAACTCAGCTTTCCAAGAGTATTCTTTACTGTAACAACATTTATAGTCTCCAGAATGAATACATTGTGTATTCATTCTATATCATTTGAGAAAAGAAAAAAAAAAAAAGACTATCCCTTTTTCAATGAGTAACTTTATCACATTTGCAAATCAGCCAAGTGACGCCAGCAGAAATACTGTAAATAACACACAAAAGAGATGGGGAGCTAAAAATACCCCCGAATAAATCCTCCTAATCAGGAAGTGAGAGAAGCATGTGTTGTGTCGATAGAGGAAACCGGTGGCTGAATCCCGTTTTAAATGCTTTCGCCAGCTTTTCCTTTTGGTTGGTGTTTAGAATTTCGCCCGATAATTACCATATTAAAATGCATGTAGGAGTCTGTGCAGTTGTGGTGGAAAAAGATAAGCTAGCGAGAGTGGAGAGGAGGGAGGGAGGGGGGGAGAGGGAGGGGGGAAAAAAAGTCGACCGGAGGCCTATCAGTCAGCGCTGAATTGCTTTATAATTACAAAGATGCACAGACATAATTTCCCTTCTAAAAATAATGCAAAGTTTCATTTCCCTCCCCTCTCTCACTGCTGTTTGTGAGCGTGTGTTTTGTAAGGTTGGGGTGACTCTTGTTCTCTCCCCCTCTCTCTCTCTCTCTCGTCTGAATGCATTAACTTAACCTCTTCCTGTATTAGTCAATGTGGTGCCATGCTAAGCACAATGTAGCCTAGTTTCTGCACAGCGTGAATGTTGCCGCCTGCCTGTTTTGGGATTGGAGAGGAATCCTAATTCTGACACATTGGGGTTGTGTTCATGAATATGACACACCGTCTAGCTAAAGTTGAACTTGTCGGAGTTGTATTTGCATAGATTTCTCATGTTTTTGTGTGTACACACAGCGAAGCTACGGTGAATAGCGTGCAGTTTCCTCCATTTGGAGCTGTTGGCTCAGATGTTTGGCCTTAATTAGTGTGAACCTGGAGACTTTAGTGGGCTTTATAATGGAGGTTTGGTTAATCGACTTTGAGCAACTTTCTGGATTTTCAGGTCAGGGGATGGCTGGCTTTCAAATGGGATTGGGTTTGCCTCGTTTGTAATTACCACTTTGTCAAGAGCTTACACACAAAGGTCATTTACAACCTTTCCTTAGCTTAAACTTTTTTTTTTTTTTTGCAACATACTGCAGAGACGATGTGTTCTGCAGACCTTAATAATAGCTCTAAATATAACAACCTTTGGGATGTCACATAATTAAAGTGGCAGTTCACCTATTTTACACAATTTCTTCTTAGTAATGTACATTTGAAAATAAGCAAACACGATCACACTGTTGTTAAAGCGAGACTGCATATCTGTAACTGTAAGAGGCTTCTTGGTCATCTGAGCGAGGAAGACGTTTAACCAGGCAGCACAAATCAAAGACAAGACATTTTATTTGTGGGATCCATACCAGGGCTTTAGATATCTCACCCCCTGCTGCTTCAATACTGTCCACGCTCTCCTTATTATTTTTACTTATCTATTTTCTCACATCCATGTCCGATGACCAGTGTCACCAGGCACCTGAGATTGAATCCTTTATCACGTTTTCCACTTATAATGTGAAATATCTCAACTTCTATAAAAATATATTCAGTTCCCAGATGATGGATCTTAACATCTTTTTAAAATTGTTCGTCTCGGTATGGTGTGCGTTACGAGAGCAACCATGGGTGTAGATTTAAGAGGGAACACGGGGGACACTGTGAACATGCACATTAAAAGAAGCTGATATCAAAGAGAACCAGGCGCAGAAAAAGACCGAATCATGCCTGTACGTGAGCGTGAGGGATAACATTAAATAGGAAAGTTGAGAATAATCTCAATCCTGACTGTCTAGGAATGTCGTTGCATCTTATTTCTGTACATCTCTGAGTTTGAGTCCCTGATTTTCACTTTTCCAGTACAAGTCGGTGCAAAAATGGAGGCAACATAAATTCTCCAAAAACCTGTGAAATCAAATTCTCAAAATTTCCCGTGTTTGAGCGAGATCTATGCCTGCGATACCAAATGAAATTCAGTTATAAAATGTGTCCATTTTAGTTTAGATTATTGCTAAAGCTTAGCGTTTTCCCATCAGCTGCATTTCACAAGTTGGCCTTGTTCAGTTCTCCGTTGATGGCCCAGTTAAAGGTACAGGAAGCGCTGCCAGGAGACGTTGGTGAGACTTTCGTTCAAGTGGATCTCACATTGTTGGGCTTTGTTTATCAAAGGGAAAGTTTTTTTTTTTGGTTTAGGACACCGGAGTCTAACGTTAGCTGGCGTAATGTTAGCTTTTAATCAGCTGTTGTTGTTTAACTGGCTCATTATCAGCTGTCTGGAGACGGGAGGGTCGCACGTTCGCGCGACATTGGGGATAAATAAGCATGTTTGTGCACGTTTTTGACTTCAGCTCAGGAGATAAGACTTGAAGAGGACGAGGTGGTAATGAGGGAGGACAGAGAGCAGTTTAGGAGGAGGCTCAACAGAGAGATGATGAAGATATACATGTACATATGGTCCTCCTGTATCGTACAGTAAGAGCAGCAGAGATAAGGACAGAGGGGGAAGGTACTGGGAAGGTAAGGTTGCAGGAGCAGTGGGCGGGTGGGTGTGCGACGACCGGCAGGTTCTCCTATGATGAAATATTGATGGCGCTGACTTTGATTCTGCAATAGGTACTTTTGATCCAGATCTGTCACGGCAGAGGAGACCCCCCCC
>VOQK01020776.1:66488-77166 GCA_015052645.1 Benitochromis conjunctus
GCAGTTTGCGGTGGGGTTTTTGTTTCTTCGGTGCATATCTGCTGTAAAAGAAGCAGGCCACCATGCGTCATGTTAAAGACAGGTACAGTGAATGAATGGCAAATGTTTTTAAGAATATGATTTGGAGCAAGAACGCTTTCTGAAATGAGCTTTTCAGAATGCTTTCTGTTTCAAGCAACTCGCCTGAGCAGTCCACGGGCAGACGGCAAATAGTTTACTGTCCAAAAAAGCCCAATGGTCCCGTCAAACCCCATTTGTAACTAGACAATATTTGTGCTAAGACGCTATGAAATCTACTTCATTAATCTATATGGCTCTTCATTTCCGTGTTACGCTCAGCAGACACATCTAGGACTCCACACCACCCGCATTGCCATGGTTTAGATCCAATTTAAAACAGCTCCCTCTAGGCGATCCTATTGAATTCTCTTTCTTCACTGGAAGAACCCCGCGCACTGTTAAGGCCATGTGATGTTCTGCAGACAGTTGGAAGTGTCACTTGTGCTGCGTTATCCTTCTCTCTTCTCTGTCAAAGCTGAACAACAGTGGCAGGCATGACTCACTGAAGAGCTGTACTTTCTAATGACACAAGAGCGGAGGCTGAGTCAATCTGACCTGACAGTCTTGCATAAATCACGGCCCTTCGATTTAAGTTGCTTTGAGGAGTGTCAACAAATCCACGGGAGGAATATTAGGCTCTGCTGTAGGTAGGGACTCCGCCTCTGAGAACTCATTATGGGGTGTCTCCCTTCATGCTGTGCCAGGCTGTGTTGACTGAATTGCCAGGCTTATTTTGGATTCGCCACCAGAAGCTCGCGTTTTAAATTCCCGACTTGTGATAAGGGCTCCGACAGGCCCTAAAGACCATTTCAGGAGAAATACGTGGATTTTTTAACGGCTAAATTTCTAGAGGTAAACTTCAGTACAGTACTTTGAATGTGATGTAACACAAAAAGAGGTCTGGAGAGAGGGGCTTTTGAGTGTAGCAATAAAGGCCATTAAATGATAATGCAGCATGAATAAGTTCTCTTTGTAAGCTTTTATTCGTTTTGTTTAGGATCTTCAGAGAAACTGATGAGAAGGCAATGTGGAGAGTGCTACTACACAGCATTTAGCTTCCAATCTCACAGTTAATCACTCCACTTGAAAGTGTTCCACAACAAAAGACTGTTTTTTTTCCTCTCCTACTTTGAAATCAAAGTAATTATATATATTTTTTCTCCCATGGACAAACAAGAAAGGCCTTCAAGCCCTAATTTGCACAAGCGATTCACACCATCACGGGGGAAGGCGGCGGCGATTCAGAGGGCTCAGGAAAAATTAAAAAAGAGGACCCACATCTGCAAAGACGAACGCAGAAATCTCAGCTGGCAGCTTCCAATACAGATGAGACACACGTTTAACATTAACACGCTCTGAATGCAACATATGAGGGTAAGCATGACCAAATCCAGTTTATACAGTTTAGTCTCAACGGGGTCGTCTGCACTCCTGCTATCATCTCCCTACACAAACCTCACCCAAGCACCAACCGAATCCCATCCATTTAAATAATGCACAGCTATTAGTCATATTATAGGCAGGCAACATTTCAGCACAGCAAACTTTTATGGCTTCAGGCACTTATCTTCGATATTGGCTGCCACTCAAAAAGAGGGGAGCAATTTAATCAAATGTGAGAGATCTAAACACCAGGGAGGGCGTTTGTAAGACGGTTTCAACCGACGATCAAGAAGCGGGAAAGAGAAGTGTGTTATTCTGCTCCATTATTGGAGAGGAACTGTAGCTTTGCTACTTTGCTACTTGAGGGCATGGGAGGGAGAGTTATAGAAAGCTGTTGGTTTATGTGTCTGTCAATGTCATGTCTTTTCAGGATCACGGTTCAAGGCAAACAGCAAGGATAAAGAGGGGCAGGAAGGGGAACTGGTACATTGGAGAGAGGGTGCTGGTAGGTCAACTGAGTTGATGCAAGTAGATATTGTGCTCTTCGGTGGTTTAAAGGATGAAAAATAACAGAATGTATGATGCTAGTCGGCCAGGGAGAGCATACTATGGGTTTCTCTGCAAAAGGCTGAGGGCGTGAGACTGAGAGAAATAGGCTAACTCGATAGATGTGTAAAGAATTAGAGTCAAAATATGAGCAAAAAAAATCCATCCCCTCTTTCTGTTGGCTGTGAGAGCAGAAATTGTTTAATTTTGGAAGGTTTACTGGTACTATAATTCAATTCAATTTAATTCAATTTTATTTATATAATGCCAAATCACAACAACAGTCGCCTCAAGGAGCTTTACATTGTAAGGTAGACCCTATAATAATACATACAGTGAAAAACCCAACAATCATATGACCCCCTATGAGCAAGCACTTTGGCGACAGTGGGAAGGAAAAACTCCCTTTTAACAGGAAGAAACCTCCGGCAGAACCAGGCTCAGGGAGGGGCGGCCATCTGCTGCGACCAGTTGGGGTGAAAGAAGGAAGACAGGATAAAACACATGCAAGACATGTAGCTCTGTAATGTAGCAGAGCAATCAGGTTTACGATAATGGCACTGAGGTGAGTGGGACACATTTCAGTGTTTGCAGATGATGTATTTTTAATGAGAATAGGTAAAAGATATAAAATCTGATAACTACATATGATACACTGGAGGTGGCGGGCTGATGTCTGTCAAAGACGCATAAAATGATGATCTTTAATTGGAGATGAGAGCTAGTTACATCCAATATTATCGACAGGTTAGAATTGCATTTCAAAATGTAAGTTTCACTTTTAAAATTTTAATAAGTAAACTAACTAATGCTGTGACTTGTGGTTGCAGCAAATAAAATTACCTAAATTTAAGAAAAAGAGGTTTTAACATTCCCATCTTAACTTAGCTTACTATGCTAGTAGGATTAGGGGCTTCGATACAGTACATGATCTGATATATTAAATAATTTTTTTAATCTTTATTTTATTTTAGCTGTAGCAAACAATATATTCAGTTAAGCTCGGTGATCTTAGAATTACTGAAAGTCATCCCTATAATCATGAAATTAAACAGTTTTTCAAGCAGTGTGAATTATTGCTATGTAAAACTATCATAATGTAGAAACTCTGAGACGGATTTTCTTCTGGCTTACATGCAAGAAGTTCATCTTTGCTTTTCAGATTTTGCCTCCTAAATGGCAAACTAAGCAAACAAATCACACTGGTGTATAAGGGCATGGGAAAACCACTGATTCCAAAGATGTCTGAAAATGTATTTGCAGTGCAGATCTCTTAGTGCAGATCTCAGATAATTTTCTTTCAAAATTGCAACCACCCACAGGCTTCTAAAGCTCCAGCTGGCAAGCAATCCTGAGGAGAACAGATTCTACCCCAGCAGGGGCCATAGGGATGCAGCAGGAGAGAGTAAAAGAAGCTCATTCTGTTGATTAAATTTAGTTGATTTAGCTGCTTGGCTTCTCCAGGGTGACTTGGAGCTCACAAATTATCAATCTTAAATGGTGGATCTTTACGAGATGGTTCACATTCCTTATAGACACAATTTGTTTTAATACAGTTGTGCAAGACAAGAAGTTGATTTTGTGATCTTGAAAACAGACTGACTTCCACATCAAGGGAGTTTACGCTCAACTGCCGCGCAGGGGTAAAACGCGAGTAATAAAAATAAAGTGTTAAAGGCTTTAATGTTACAAGTAACAGCCTTTAATTGTAACAAGTGTGTTGCAACAATGAAAAGTGCTTTTTAATATGTAGCGTTTGCTTTTAGCTTTTTAACTGCAGAGGCCAAACGGTTCAAACCGGCACAGGTGCAATGACACCTTGTTTCAATCGTGTTACAACACGTTACAAGCACTGACAGGACAAGCATAGGACGGGATGCCAAGTTTGGTGTCAACACTGATAAAATAAGGCCTGAGGCTCGAGCCTCAGGATGAAACCACAGCTAGTTTTTTTTCTGTTACCAGACGCAAGGATTCTTCGCTAGAGGCAGGCAAAGTTATTACAAATAAAAATGGTTGCATGGCACAAATGTTGTGCTTTGTCAAAAGGTTGCATGGATCCATGCACCAAGTCTGGTTTTCATACAGAGCATTGCCATATGGAATTTTCAGTTGGCTGTGGTGGATGAACACTTTGAAATATAAAAAATCACATACTGTATGTCACTGATGTGACAAGACCTCCAACAACAACAAAAGGCACGTGGTTTAAAAGTTAGGAGGCAAAATCTAAAATCCAACTCATTGGTACCTGGGCTCCCACAGACTCCAATATCAACAAAATATACATATATATGCAGTCTTGTGAAACATTAATTACCACTTTACTTTAAATCAATTTATTAATTCATCATCAGCAGGTGTGGGCAACTCTATAGAAGCTGATTACTTAAACTTACTGCTGCTAAAGGTGGTGTTAAGGGTATACTTGGCTTTTCACGTGACTGTACAAGAAAAGGTAGAAGCACTCCAGCTCTATTAGTACTTACTCATACACTTTCAGCTTGTAACACTGGCCGTTCAAAAACAGAAATTCCCAGTCTGTTCCGTAGTCTATGGCCAACTTCTTCTGCAAGTCACTGAGGAAACCAAAATACACAGAAACACAGATCAGAAGCACATCTGAAGCTAGTTTTGGAAGTTACAATACGGAGTTACGTAAAGTTCCTCAGTTCCATGAGGAAAGACAACGCTCTTCAAACCTCATGACATTTTCTTAAGAAGAAATCCCTGAAAAAAGATTTTTTAACTAAACCTGAACAGAATCATTTTCACAGTTTAACACAACACTCTTCAATTCAATTTGTTGTCACTCCCTGACAGGCTGCTTTAATAACTTCTGCATGACTCACAACTGTGCTGACAACGTAGCTTTATTTTCCTTGCTTCTTTTAGCGACTAACGTCTCGATGGTGTGTTGATGAGGTGGCCCGTTAAAGCCCATTTCTATGCAGTGTCTCTAATTATGTGAGCCGGTAAGGGCTGCTCTTCATCGCTAATCGCAAATAAGGCAAGTGAGCCCTATCTCTAACAGCACAGAGGCCCTCATTTCCATATTCATAACCCAGAATTGCTAATGGGGTTAAAAAATGTTTAGGGAGGGTGATTGTTCCGCTTGAGGTTGATAAGGCAGGGGGTAGGGGGACGACTCGGGGTCAGGAAAGCAATGCAGGTTGCGTAACCGTGTGTGCATGTGATTCTCAGCGGGGCAGGGGTCGTAACATTCACGCGCAGAGTCAATTTTTGTGGAAATTGCTCTCTACAGTGCATAACGTATGGACTAATTAGAAGTAGACCTCAATTTCATATCACTTCTAAAACGTATGAAACGGAAAAAACGCGCAGGGCCGCGACACGGCCTGAAGAGAACACACGAGGGAGAAAACCACGTCCAAGTCCTCAAACACAAATGACAGTGAGTAATTTGGCTAGAGGCAATTAAAGCAAGGTGGACAATGAATAATTAGAACAAATGAAGCCATGCCAGCTCCTGCCCCCCTCCCCTCTCATGCAAGTGTTTGGTTGAGGGGAAAAAAGGCTGACCTTTTGGTAAGTGCCACCTCTGTAGTTGGCACTCCTCTCTCCCTACTGTAATGAACAGTTTGCGGGCCTAAGGGCCACAGAAGCTACTTATCAGCAATTGCTGGCTGGCTCTGAGCTCTGTGAAAACGTCTGAGAGGGAGCAAAAGGCACACAACAGGAATTCGCACCCAAAACAGTGCGTGGATTTTACTCCTCAGCTGTTGTAAGCAGAGCAGAAGAGTGGCTTTGAAGTTAAGAATAAGAAGAAGTTAAAAACAAAAATGAATCCTATAAAATAAACTTAATATGAGGTCTTTTTTTTAATCTTTACTAAAAAGTAGTTGCAATTTCTCCCTATCAAAAAGCCAGAGAGGATTGTGGGTAATTCCCAGCCAGGCTGACACTCTTCTGCTCACGCCAAGTCAGAATAGGACTTACCCAGCAGAGTACAGAAGAAAACCAATAGTGTTTGTTTTTCTTCATTAGCATTAGCCTTAGGTATCACACAGTGCATATTCACCACAGTGCTTCTTTCCACATTATGTTAGCACAGAAGGATGGAGTCTATTTTGAGGCTTGGTTAAATTACAGTCATGCTCCTGCTTACAATAAAAAAAAACAAAATGTGAGAGGCAAATGCTTCATCTGCAAAAAGTGCAAAATGTTGAGGATTTAGCCACACGTATGCCGCAGTAGGCGCTAACCTCTGCCTCTGTTGCTTTCTTTTTTAGCCTCACCTTATTTCCATGTTGACTGTCTCATAAGCTTCTTCCACTTTCTTCAGATTGGTCGCCTCCCACTCTGCAGCTAGATAAAACAAAAGGTCAGACAAATTAACAATGCAGAGTTGTTGCATCTCAACAGCTGTGTGTTGCCAAACAGTGGGCTCTTGGTGCATCTAAGACTGTGAGAAGAGCAGTGCTGCACGTAAACAGGAAAATGCTATTTTCAGGTGCGCTAAGTGCCAACAGGCAGGCTTATTAGGCTCTTCACATTATGCTAACTGACACAGGGAGGAAAGAGAAGTCAGAGGAAGTGTTAGAGCAGCAAAGGTAGCTCACTGTATCATACCAATATGTTCCAAGTATGACAAGAATTACTGGAAAAATGTGTTAACAGAACGAGGATGAAGTATAATTCAACTCATAAAAAACAACATATGTGTATCTGCCTGAAGTGAACTGATCTCTCTACCAAAATGTTATTAATTCATGTATTTTTACCACTTATTTACAGTGCTGTATGTCTAATTCCACCTTCACAATCAGAAGGAGTTTTAAATCGTGTTACTGTTTCCTACAGTATCCTCACTAGTGAATAGCTTAGATTTTCTTTCTGTCAGTTTTTCAGGTGTTTTTCACCGAGAGCAGCCATGTGTTAAAGAAAGGTATGAGAGATGTTGAAATAGAACTGAATAGGCAATACCTTCCTCTGTGTTTCACTGCATATCGTCATTTTGCCCAAAATATCAGTGCAGTGTGGATTTCAGTTACTGTTTCGTATTCTCCAATTTGACTGTTTTTTCTCCCCATTTTCTTTTAAGATATTTGTACATTGCACAAAAGCTTCTGGGTTGTGAATGTTACGTTTTCAATATGTGACTTGGTAAAACATAGTGCACAAATGAGAACTGTAAAAACAATAGCAGGTGATAAACATTTAATGACAGTGAAATAACTTGCTATTGTTAACTCAGCTTCGTAATATGCACTTTCCAAGTATCAGTGACTTTACTTTGCAACGCACAAAAATTTAAAATAAAAACAACCTGAAAGACACTCAGGTTTTGCTATTGGCATGATCAAAACATCTCGTTAGTGTGGAGCACTGGTTAAATAATTTACAGTTACACACCTCTAAAGTCATCCTCATAAGAGTTGGGGGGAAAAATCAATACAGCATAGTATCGCCTGCCAATAATGTATTGACACAGGGACACAAAATATTAGTGTTTTATTAAATACATTAAAATACTGATACAAACAGCAGGGATCACCGCATGTACCACCATCTTGAGATGTGTTAGCCAAATAAACTAAATTAGCTCAACCAAAAGCCCATACAATACTGGACACACTTAGCTTGACAAAGCTGCTTCCAAATTCAGAGCAACGTAAAGGCTCAGCCACATAGGATAGTAATCTCGTTGAGCTTACCCCCCCACATTCATAGTCTCTCTCAGGGAGATTGCCGAAGGGTTTCTAAATAACTGCTGCTGCATACAAAAGGTTGCCAACATCTTGTCATCAGTGTGAATGAGTATTTGTCAATTAGCATGACTTGAGGGGGCTCGACTCGAGATTGCATGTACAGTAACTGCCAAATTGACCCCATTCAGTCGCAGACTGATATCAGACTGACTTGGTCTTATGGCAACATTTATTGCAGGTTTTAGTGACAATTTTGTATGCTTAAAAATCTCATTTTGCAGTACAAAAAGTGGGATTTTGGCTAAAACAGATATCGACAAAGTTTAAAATCAAGGACATAATTTGCAGAATGTCTTCTTGACAGCCACCCATCCACTGAGATCATTTCTGATGAGGCTTCAGTGAACAGTACATGGATTAACTGTGAGACCAGATCACAGACAGTAAAAAGAAGACTGATATAGCTTTCTGGTCAGACAAATGAAGCCAATGCAGACATGGACTAAACGTACATTCCACCAGAAGACCCCCAGATGGCGATAATTATTATTGGAAATACTTCCATTTCGATAGAAATCTATGGGCTTTCTGATTTGACCTCTGCAAAAGGTTGCTGTTGAGTTCCTAGTCTTAGACATTCATTATGTGCCATACTGAAAAAAACGTAAATCTATTTTATATATCTTGGTCATGACACATCAAACACATCTCCTTAGTCAATGAGCAAATGGTTTCTAACTCTGAGCCACTCTTTCCTGTCCCATCAGTTTTTTTTCCAGCTAAGTTGGTGATAACAAAAACTCACATCTTGAGTCTTCAAAACAGGAATTCAGAAAACAAGGGATACTGCTATGTACATCTTTTATCTGCTGTCTCTGCTATCTTTCTATTTCTTAAGGACATGACTTTCAGATACTGTTCAACTACAGAGTTTTTTGAGCCTACTAGTTCTCCTTCTGTCTGCCTCAAACTTTTTTAAGGACATAATGCACAACAAGCATGTGATGCCAAGTTTTCAGCCAATTACGGTTAAAAACTTGGGAATCACCTGCTTGGTGCAAAAATACTATTTCATGTTTGTCAGGCTGGATTATATTGTTGTTTCCCTGGAAACAAAATAGAAAAGTGAAAATACCACAGGTAACACATACCACTTCACACACAAGCACTCAGTGCACACAATGGACTCAGTAGAGAAAAGGCGAATTCTGTTCAGCAGGCAGACATAGAAATTGCATTACTACTCAAAAACAAGGAGCTAAAATACATATGCCATATATACAAAATGTGTCTGAGTCAGAGGTCATTATTTGCGAACTGCCCGTAAGCGTTTTTAGCCTCCCATACAAATGATAGCTTAGCCACATCTTAAAGATGTCTGTTTTTTATAAAGACACGCTGATCACTTTAAGCCTTTTTGGGAAGGTTTCCAGACCTCTGTCAAGAACCACGAGGAAATGCAACATCCGCCTCAAATATAAAATCTCCAAGAACCCAACTTCATCTTTATGGTTCCATTTATGATGCTGGTGAAACAAATAAAGTTACTCTTGAGCCGATCTTTTCCTGAAAAGATCTTCTCTCCCCTGTTCAAGGACCATTTGCTTGACTAGCTCAGGGAATAACACTGGTTTATCCTTCATTAGAAGAATGTGATTGGAAGTGAGAGTTTTGAGGTTAAAGGAAATCCATCCATCGATCACTGATAAAAAACTGTGAGACAAGTAAATTAAATTCAATTTTATTTATGTAGTGCAAACAATGACAACATTGCCTCAAGGTGCTTTATATTATAAGGTAAAGACCCTACAATAACAGAGAGAAATCCCAACAATCAGATCACCTCCTACTTTATTAGCAAGTACTTGGTGACAGTGGGAAGGAAAAACTCCCTTTTTACAGGATGAAACCTCCGGCACAGTTTGTCTTCATCCTGTGTGGATCTGGACAGGACAAAGTCACACTGTAGAAGAGAGCCAGAGTTGAATAATTTATACAAAGTGAACTGGGACTGTCTAGAAAGTTCAACACTGAAAAAATTATAGTATCAAAAGCACCAAAGAGAGATTTCAAGATATCACCAACCTCCTTTTCTTGTGGAAAAGAAATAGGCTGTTTGGAAAATTTGGGAAAATGTATCAAATATCTTCCACTTTCATGCTACGATAACAAAATAATTCTAACAACTGCAGACATCAATGACATCTTTTGGTTGTACTGCAACAATTAGAGCGAAAGAAAGTGATTTTGCAACTCACACACAGACACACACAAACACACCACACATCCACACCTCCTCAACACCACCTGCCCTCCTGCAAAACAACTCAGAGACTTTGAAAGTTGGCAGGTATGTTAATGTGAAGTGACACCTGCTCACTGGCTTCAAGCTACAAGTGAATTTATGAGGACGTGGTTTCAGTTCCAGTCGGATCACAGATCTCTTTTATAAAACGGTTGGTAAACCCAAAATAACGTGGCAATGGGCTGATGGGCACCATGACAACATCTCAACAGTTTCACATTTTTTTAAAAACATATTGTTCCCAAATTGTAGAAATACAGAGACGATAATTCATAGCTTCCCAAAGCTTTGAACACATGTGTGATGTGTATATAAAATACTTGATTTAAGCGACACACTAAGTTTGGGGGTTCTGTTTAAGGAGGCACTGACACCCCAGTGAAAGTGTAAAGGAATCATTTAATTAGTAAACTATAGTGTCTCTCACTGAGCATCAACAAAAGGGACTGAAAAGCTGAAAGGAGATAAGATGACAGACAATAGAAGTGACAAGGCTCCTTTTTAACCGACTAGTGCTGATGGACACGGGGATTTAACGGGGGTTTCTGTGAGTGGACGGGTTCGTCTCTGACGTCGAAGGAACTCTCTCTGGGGCCCGGCGCCGTGGCAACAGAAAGGAATGTGTATGCAGTGAGGACCGTGTGTGAGAAGCTGTGACAGCCCTGGCCTGCATACCAATTAGGATGTTCCTTGCATGTGGTCTCAGCTGGTT
>VOQK01020782.1:9454-22636 GCA_015052645.1 Benitochromis conjunctus
GTAAAGTAGTCATTCTCTGCAGCAGAGCAATTAAAACTCACTTGTCCTTGCACAGTACAATGATTCATACGTAAATGGCACATTTCTTTTATCCTCTGTCCAAAAAAAGACGGTATTAGCAAATCTGAGGCTTAAATATACGGACATGACAGGATTAGTTTCACATAAACATACAAACATATAGCTATTTATTACTTAAAATCCCTTTTTTAAATATATTATAGAGTAATAATAAAATTTCATAGTAAAATAAAATCTACATAGCTGCAGCCAAACACCCAAGCATTTACTGGCTCTACTGATTCATCCATGGGTAACAAATTTAAATAAAATTCAGCATAAAGTGTTGGCCCAACATCTGCTGCAAGACTGCTTCGGTGCATCTTTTACACACTAGAAGAGTAAGTCTACTAGAAGAGTGACGCCTTAGTTTTCCTTTTGATACTCCCACGTTTTGCATTAAAATGAGGGACCACAGCAGTCCAACATGTAAGTGTTCAGCTGTTTGATAGAAGTGACCTGTATTAAGTTCAGCATAACCAGGCGTGCAGAACACATTTCCTTACTAGGCTTCACTTACCCAAACCTCACCCACCTTATCGAGTCACAGTTTCATAATCTAGCTACGAGGGAATTCCCCTGAAAGGAAGATCTTTTTTTTTTTACTTTTACTGATGCTCATTAAGAGAGAGGACTTTAGATTTTCTTTAAAAAAATAAAAAAAAGCAACTTCAGACCCTGTTACTGTCACTGCCCACATCCCATCTTCCAGGAACATTGATGCTGTTTTTTATCACAGAAAAGATATTTTACCTGCTGATCTTTTATTTCAAACATAACCTGCTCTGGAGCCGGTTAGATCTGTGGCATCAGTTACCATGATGATGTAACACTGAAAACCTAAGGTGAAGGATGAAGTTAGTCACCTGGCTAAATCCTAAGCCCTGATTCATAGTACAGGGCTCTTGTGACTGCAGAGGCCATATGATATGTTTTACTTCATTTTCATACTCATTAAACCTCTCATGCCCTTCGGATTGGGACATTTTCATCGTTGAAAGGGCCACTGCCATGCAATGGTCCATAATAGGATAAAGGTGATAACTCAAAACAACTCTGTATTGATTTGTACTACTGAACCCAAACCATGCCAGCAAAAGGCCCCAAAAGCCCAAAGTATTGCCTTACTGTAGGGGTCAAACACTCATGTTTTTCCATTTAACTTACTGGGCTGTAGCTTTGTGCCTTAGCGTGTCATCCTTTCGGATCCTCTGTATTTATTTTGCCTGTTCTTGCACTATTTCCTTATGTCTTTATTGATTTTTATCTTGTGTTTCTGTTATTTTCAGTAAGTCCTAGTGTCTGTTTATTTATATGCATCTTTGTATGCGTGCGTGTGCGTGTGTGTGTGTCCGTCCTGTGGGTGGGCCAGCTCACGGTGAATAATCCCTTACTGTTTGGGGTTTGTGGGTCAGCATGTACAACAACACACAACACACGTCTCCAGACCTCTCAGAAGTGCTGCCTCAGCTGAATGTTTACAACACAAGACTGCAGCCTCTCATTGTGGCCTCTGCATATAGCATTACTGCTCTTATGAGCAATATGCTCATAAGTTTTAATGAAGTTCCTCTTCATCACATACATTTAGCATAAGCACCATGCCTCCTTAGAGTCAGTGATCACCTAAAGAATTAACAAAAACGCTTGCAGTCAAAAGGTGGTATTGAATTTCTGGGGAGAAGTGAAATACTATTTCATCTTTTTAGTCTGTTTTTTTTTTCTTTCTTTTTGGATTGAAAAGATGCTGATTAGAAAATCAGTTCTATCAGCAGTTCTATTATTTTACAAAGATGCTTGTCAGTGTCCATCACTCCATTGTGAAAATCAGGTAAGCAGAGGCTCTAGAAAATCAAGCTCAAAGCCACTGATAGTATTTTTTCCCACACAATGACACTCTAATAAGTCAGGTTTCTATTTAATTTTGGTTTACCCCTGACACAGCAACCCTCACTATATATGGCATTATTTTACTCTGGCGTGCATGTTGATAGACACCAACAAGAAAACAAGTACATGCCAATGTCACACTGAATGTGCCATAAAACCTGAATGAAAAACAGTTTTACATGCACGTGTCATGATAAGGTGTAAGTGAGGGTTGACAAATTGATGATGAGATTATTTATTATTAGAATCAGTAATTCTGATGGATAAGGTTCAGAAAAGAAAATACAGAGGTCTAGCTTCTGAAAGGACCTATTTAGGGCTTTGTGAAATATTATAGAAAACATATATCCCTGATGACGAACTCACATAGTCTACAAAAGGATACAGGAGGGATGGCAATGCCACAAACATGCATACATACAAACTGACATCACACTGACCGGAAATTATGTCTCATTTGGTACCATATTTTAAATTTTTGCTGTCATTTGCTCTTTTAGTTTCTCCTTTCTTTCCTTTCATATCGGTTAGGTTTAGATGAATAAGTAAGTAATTAAAATGTATTTATATAACACTTTTAAAAGATAAAAATCACAAAGTGATTCCTGATAAAACCAGAAATATAAATAAATTAAGAAGAAGAAGTTCAAAGCATAAAACAACAAATAAATTAAAAGCTTGTCTGTATAGAAATGTCTTCAGCTGAGTCAGTGGAGTCTGACCAGCGTAAAGACAACAGACGAGAATACCACAACCTTGGTGCCTGAAAAGCCCAATCCCCACGTGTTTTTAACCTAGTACGTGGGACCAACAACAACACACCAAACTATCTGGTAAAGGATAAGGAAACCATGTTTTATCCATCGATTGTTTACAAAGTTTGCTTTCTGTTTTCAGGGCGACAAGTTCCTCCGCATGTACCGCTACTGTCACCTCATTCTCATAACTGTACTGACAGAATCACACATTCTACATTCACTTTTTCACGTGGTCACTGGAGGTCACTTACCCTACATCTTCTATCATTTTCTTCAGTAAGAAGCACCTCACTGTACATTTCAAACGTAATCTAATCTCAGGGCATAGGATGATGCAGTCTCAGCAGATGTCACCTGCATCTCTCTGTTATGAGCAAGGTGTCCATTGGCATCAGCGCCTTGACACACCAGCCACAGACATATTGGCTGCTGAGAGATAATTGCCCTGTTTTAGAGACCTACAGAGTTCACATAACTAGACTGGAGAAGTGGTGCTGGCAGAACTCACAGGTGGCAAAAGTCCCAGGTTTATCAGCCAGAACAATGGCTTGTGCCCAGCTTGGGCCCATGTATGGTGCACTTGGTTTCTCTTTATGCCACTGTGTGTTTAGTCTTGTTTTCACTGTATTTTTACTTTCACTTTAACCCACTGGTTTGGATTTGGTACAGAAAATTACTTGGCTAGCTTTAGGCGCTGATAGGTATATACTTAGCTGAAGACCTCAGTTGCATAAGCTTGGTTGCTGGATGTTGTTGGCTGCCGTTGGCCTTTGGGCCTGCGCTAGTGGGGCTTTAGCAATCCATTTTGATCACTAACTGATACGGTACCAGCAACAGTAGCAGCTGATGGTTGCCAGTACATCGCCAACCAGGTTAAGCCCCTTTTTCCATTAGTACCTACTTGGCTCACCACGACTTGACCACCTAATTAAAATATTAATTTTAATATTATGCAACACAAACCCTACAACAAAGGTGGATGTTGAGGTGATGATACACCTGCTGTTGGGTCTGTGGCTTCTCATCTGACTTGGGGAACACGATGTTATCTTTTGTAGCCATTTCCCTCGTTGCCAGAATTTAAAAAATGGTGGTTTTGATTTTCTTGAATGAGACGCTCTTATGACACCACTGACCAGTCAATCTGTGGCATTCAGTCTGACAATGTCACATTTTAGTACCTGCTCGGATCACTTGAGTCCCTTTTCATTAGTACCTACTTGGATCGACTCGGCATGGTTCTCCGTAGTTTTCAGGGTTTCCCATTAGCTCATAGTACCTGGTACCAGGTACTTTTTTTAGTAACCGCTCCCCTGGGTTTCCAAGCGAACCGAGTAGGTACTAAAATGTGATGTCATCAGAAGGCATGACACCAATTGGCTGGTCAGTAGCATCACTCGATGAGTCATGAGAGCATGACTCATCAAGATCTTGTTCATGAAAATCAAAACCGCCATTTTTGAAACTCAGCAACGAGGGAAATGGCTACAAAAAACAACACCGTGCTCCCCTGAGTCGTAGTAAACATTCAGAATAACCATACAGGGAAAGCAGATAACCCTTGAGTTACGGTTGGTTTACAAATCCTACTCAACATCGAGCTGCTAAGTTAAGCATAGAAAGAAAAGTATATATGGAAGTATTAAGATGAACTGTAAGCATGGTGTGAGTCAGTGTTATATTTTTAATTTTAAACAAACAAAGGGTTTGTATTTTCTTTTTCTTTTTTTTATTTGATGCAGTTTCTTATGTAAAGAAAAATCCGGCTACATGCTTTACCTTGAAAAAAATATATCAAGATTTAAAAATGTAGCACCAATGCATTCTGGCCTCAATGTCTGCTGTGTTGAAAATTTCCCAAACCATTTTATCCTCACTCAGCAGCAGCGAGAAAGGTGAGTGTGCATATAACTCCCCCAAAAACATGAAACTCCTCTGTCTTTGAAGAAGAGAGAGAAGTCCATTTCTTTTGTAGCATCACCTCACTGTCCCTTGCAGGCTGTTGGTATGGGAAAGACTGGGTTTTCAACCAGAAGTCAGTGTGCATTAAGAATTTCAAATACATTCAAAGGCTGACTTTTTTTTTTTATTGAAACAAACTGTAATATATTGGTGCACCAGACTCTTTGAAATGAAAAATTGGTTGCAAAAGGCTGCAGTTGTTTACATTTTCACTCATTATGGCCAAAAATACCCTGTAATTACATTTGACAACCTGCCCTTTATCTTAATCTAATTATGTCATTTTGCATCCAAAGTAATAAAGGCCTGCTGAATGCTATAATGAAAATATGCATTATCATCTACTGCTCCCCACTGAATGAGAACCCCTGCAAATGAGCCATGCTTGTGAGCTTTTCTTACCCCTGCCATTAGCATCCAAAATACACGCAGAAATTTACAAATGGGTGTGAGCCACTGGCAGCTGATACAGGCATTTATGGGATGGCTCGATGTGGCACTTATGTGTCATCACTTGTGAAAAGTGTGGTTAAGATTTTGTTAGGACTGGCCAAATAAACAACTTGAGTAGGCTTATGGAAAAGGTCACGATGGGATTCAAGTAAAATGAGTCTTGTGAGAAAACTAAAAATATTGGAAATGTATTGGTTTGGAGGCATTATTATGTTTTATAGTTTATCTTGTGTGAAATGTGTCTGTCGGTTTTTCTAAGGACCAAATAAGAATCGCTTCATTTAAGCAGATTTTGAATGTTTCAAAAAAAGTAACAAGCATTGGGTTAGTGTAATATACTCACTGTTTTTGGCTGAGACTAAGTGATGCCATAATAGCAGATGTTTACAAGTCAAGTGTTGCTTTACCAAATACTTCTTCAAACCATTCATATTTTATTTTTACAGGTGTTTTTTTTTCTCCAGCTTTTTTTCCATGGGGAATTAGATCGTTTACACTGGACTTTTGTAGGCGACACTCTCTGAGTGTGTACTAGTCCTGCCCTCACTTTCCCCTCCTCTCCTTTCATTGGCTCTCTGTGCAATTCTAACTCTTTGCTGGTAGCGGTTGGAAGTTCCTCTTAGCCAATGAGGAAATAGCAACTGTTGCATTCAGTTACCCTCCTGCAGGGCTTCTTCTGCTGTAGCCTCTCAGGGTGGGTTTTGATGTGGGAAGGGTGTACAGTGTTACAATACAGATAAAGCTATAATGTGGCCTAAACTTCATTAAACACCGTATCCTTATCGGCGCAAATGCTTTTTGCAAGCACGGTCAAAAATAACTAAACAAATTATATTTCTACTGTAATAAAATTTGAAAAAGTTAATGTGTTTTGAGAGGTTTGCCCCCACTTGAGTTTGTCATTTGAGGTGCCACTTATTTCATTCCGACGAATAACAAAATTACTACCGATAAAGGAAAAAGTATGAGGAGAGAGAGGATTACCAGTTTCCTACGCCCTCCAACGGCAGCGACACCCCTCTCTCTCCCTCCCTCCCTCTCTCTCTTTCTCTCGCTGCTGCTGCTGAGCGCCGTTCAGTTTCCCTCACATCGCTTCCGATGCTCCAGGAGGGAGGACGGATAAACGGCGCTGACGGTACCGGATTTGTTACCCGAAGGAGGGAGGGATGCTACGGTGATTTCCTCTCTTTTTCTCTTCCGACACCCACCTCCTCACCATCCCCTCCACTCCTCTCCATCACTTCAGTCTCGGAACCTCAAGACGCATGACTGCTCTTTTATTTTTGCCCCCTCTTTTCAGTGTATCTTTAAATTCGCTTGGCTTGTTTGGTTTTTTATTTTTTTGCCTCTGAGCGCCAGCGGGAAACCCACTTGGCTCTCCTTTGATTTCTACCCCCCATCTCCAAGCGCACGTAAACATAGAAAAACTGGGCTTTTGATCAGTGGATGTGTTGGACATCTGGTACTTAAGTCAAGTGGCCGATCTCTACTGGCTTGTATGTATTGAGGACACTTGGGTGAACGAGCTGCGCACGGAGTCTCACTTCCAAGGTAAGACCACTGGAGTTTAAGGACTGGGATTTTGCCGTAGTTACATCAACACAGTCCCATCGTATATCTCTCTTCTCACTATCCGCGCATCGCTTCTGCAGAGGCTTTCCTGAGCGCAAAACACACGAGAGCCAGCGAAGTTAAATGTTTAGGTTCCCGGGATGCTGGGGAGATTCTGGTCAGACTCTGGACTAAACCAAGCTGTCGCACAAACACATCTTATACATTATAGAAAGATTACTCGGAGATAATATCGGACTTGATTGTGTTTGATTAACTATGGAAAATCTCACAAAACCCAAAGATCCTTTGCGCATTAAAGACAGCACTTGGTTTTATTTGTTGTGCTGCTGCCTGTAACAGTGTAGACTTTATTCGGTCCTCCGGGCCACTGGATGACGGGTGGATCTGTGTGGTTTTCGCATAACAGAGCGTGGATTCACTAAAGTTTCTCTTGCAGTGTTTCTGCATATTTTCACCTATCTGGTGTGCGAGTGCATCCAATTGCGTTTGCGTATTTGTGAGTCTGCCCACGTAGCCTATAGTAGCTAATCTAGGAGTAAGCCCTTTTGCTGCCTCCGTGTCTCCCGGCGGCTCCGCGTAACGGCGACGCACAACTTTTCCTTGGATCACTATCAACAGAGTCTGGATGTATGTGGGGGGGGGTTGCGGTCACATACTTCGGTAAAAAGACGAATTCACTGCGTCCCCTCAGCCTACCCCAGGAAAGAAAGATTTGTTAGTGCTGCAGTTAATCTGCATTTTTTGAACATATTTCTTCCCGTTTCTTCCAGAAAGCGTTTTTCCCAACTTATCCTCCTGCAAAATCAAAACCGCATATTTTTAATTCTCAATCCCCAATATTTCCCTTTTTTCACTCTTTCTCGTTTTCTGTTTTTTGCGGGGTCATTACTGATTTGGAAGCTAATTGAGATTTTGAAACGTGAATCCCTCAAGACTCCACGCAGCTTAGTATTCAGTCCGTTTTAATACTTGAAGCGGAGCGGCGTTCTTGCCCTTTTGGTGTGCGCCAGCGCCGGTGAAACTGCATAAAAAATTCATACAGATCACTTGCCCGTAGGCTCATTCAGGCTCATTCTGCACTCAATTAGGTCCGTGCGTTTGGCTTAGCATCCCTGTAGGGCCACATTAGATCATTTTGTAAATTGTTGCATAGACATCCAGTGAAATCTATTCAGTAGAGTAGATTTGTCCGTACTGGTTGGGTCTGCGCGCGTGCTGGTCTGATATGAATAATTACAGATGGATTTGGAACTGGGCTGCTGCTCAGCCGCTTTCAGCAGAGAGTAAAAGAGATATCGGTGTGTAGTTTTGGGCATCTGCAATTCCGCTGCGTTTTCAATGGGGGAGCAGAGAGAGGGAGAGGGGGAGAGGCGTTAACTCCAGGGCTGTATCTTTGGTATTCATGGCACAACTCAAGATTGCTGCTCTCAAGCAGGCAATAATCTCTCTCTCTCTCTCCCTCTCCTTCTCCCCCCTCTGTCTCCCACACTGTTGCTGTATAAAATGTCTCCCCTCGCTCCCGTACCTTTGCTCCCCCCTTTGCATTTCAACCCCCACCCACTCACCTATCTCCAACTCACCCTTCTCTCGCTCCCCAATTCCTCTCTCTTCATTTCTCTGCACTGCAATCTCCCCGACTCTCTCTGTGCGCTTCAGTCTTGTGGGAGCCATTGAGAAAATCATTTGCTGCTGTTGTATTTATTCGACAGGGGGTTCCTAGCAGCCAGGCTTGGCTGGTTTGCAGAGATGTTTTCTTGTGTTGCCTTAAAAATGTCTGCAGTCTACAATGGAGCAGGATGCAGAGAAATGAATCCATTAGATGCTCTAACTCCAGTTTAGTAAATAGGGGGAAAAAGGTTTTGGAACTTATTGTGTTATATTTTCCACAGGCGAAAATTATTTTTCTTTCATTTTTTAATTCCCTTCTTATGTGTCTTAAGTGTTGTAACTGTGCTGTTGTGGTTCTGCCCCGCACACTTCCTTATTATGTGGTTACTTTTCAGAGAGCGTTTCCCTGTTTATTTATTCTTTGCCAATTAGCCTACAGACCAGTCATTGCAGTGAAGAACAGCAGAATTCCCCCTTTTTATATTTAGTTCTGAGACATTGTGGCTCACTGGCCACATAAAAGACACATTACACACAAAAAAGGTCCCTAATTTTGTAGTTTGGAATTGCTGCTTCTTATGTTCACTTAATGACACAGCTCAACATCACAGCTGTCGCTCTCTGGCTCCACAAAGGGTTTTTCTAAGTAGCACAACAGTATCACGCAACTTGTGCTTTTGGATGTTTTCTTAATTCACCAATTAATTCTTTAAGCTCCCAATATTTCACTCACACATTAGTACAGTGTGGGCAAGATAGGAAAGGATCAAGAGGCAAAAAAGAGGGGCAGCAAAGGAAATGAGGAGATGAGGTGCAGGGCAGAGAGAAACAAGGGGGCAGACGGTCGGAGGAACAGCAGCTGAGCAGAAAAGAGCATGACTCCTATCAGGATGTGAAGACAAGGAGGAGGTGGTGGAGGAAGAGAGGAGGGCAGCGTGACTTCTATCAGTAGAGTAGTCATTCCTTTTTGAGAGCCAATGCCGTCTGAGCTGAAATAAGACCTGCGAGTAGAAACTGCCTGTCTTCACTTAGCCATTGCAGGAATGAACAGTTCCCGCAAAAATGTGGTTTTATGTCTGAAGTGATTGTATACCTTAAAAGCAGGGCAGACACACATAATTCCCTTGTACCAGTACATCTTTGTGCTATTTAGGGTGAGCAGCATACAGAAACCTGGCTTGGATGACAGATGAAAGCGGGGTGGGAGAGGTATCAGATTTTTCCCTGATGTTCAGCCAAGAAATTGCACGGAAACTGACACAGAAATGTCGTCAGATTTGTTGGTTTTTACTGAAGTGGTTTCAGAACCTGGCAATGGAAATGCTGTGCATAAAAGCTTCGCTAGTTATAGTTAGTAAAGATAAAATTAAGCTTAACAAGCTTTAGCGTTCCTTCTGCGATGTGTGAACGGACATGAGAAGGCCAGAAGATACTTAGGTTAAGTTCAAACTCTCTAATTCAGAACTGTGGGAACTTTTTTCATGACTTCCCTTAGACACTTTGCACATGATCCCATAGATTCACCTGGTTAGTTTACCTATTATGTATCTACAGACTCAGTCCAAGTGTGTAGCAATAATAACTGTTGATGTTCTGTTGATGTTTTTCAGGGTTTCACAAAAAAAGGAGAAAAAAAAACAGCATTTGAAAATGTCCTTTAAATTAATGGAAAACGCAGACGAATCAAACGGTATAAAGTTTGCTTAAGTGGTGCTTTTTACTTATAAGTCTTAATTTTGATCAGCTTTGAGTAATGTTTAAAGATTTGACATGACTAGTTTTGCTGATCTTTCCACATTCATGAAGTGAGTAAGACTGAGTCTTAAAAAGAGGAAGAAAAGAAAACAACCTTGCTTTCTGGAATGAGTTTAAAGGCATCTGCCTGCAAGCACTGCTGATGTAGCACCCTAGGGAGGAAACAAAATAGAGGGATTAATTTATTACACTGTAATCATTAGATTTACTTTTAATTAGGCACCAACTGCTCATCCTCGTAAGTTATGTGATCGTAAAGTATTTTTTGAAATGGTGAAAGAGAGGCTTAAAAGATAGAATAAAGTTGTGATCCCGCAGATAAAGAAACAGGACTCAAAAAGAAGACAGTAAAGAGGAAAATGAATGGAGGAGCTACTGGACCATTTCTAGGTGACGACAGAGGGAGCTATTGGGCTTTGCTGCAGCATTGGCTCCTCTGCTCCTTTTCCTTCTTTCTGCTCTTTATTTCTAATTCTTTTTCCAATCTCTCTCCTTTCTCCTGCTCTGTCTGTCTCTCTCAGGGGGCCAGTCAGAGAGATGGAGAGGTAGTTAGGCTCCCCAGGGATACAGGATTCAATATGAACGCCCCTAACAGACAGACCCGCAGGCACGTGCACACGCGTGCACACGCACAAATCTTGTCTGTCTAGATAAGCCTGTCCACTGTGACTGGTTTCTCTTACCTTCACATTCACGTTACCTCCCAGTGAGAAGGGGGCGGGGGAACATTGGTGGAGAATTGAGTTCTGCCTTCTGCTTCTGGACTTTTTTTTATTTTGTTCCAGCCTCTTGCTCCGTGGGCTCGATAGAAAGCAGAGTCAGCACACACAACTGGTTAAACGTCAGCCTTTTTTTTTTTCTCTCTTTCTCTTAGATCGATCTTCATCTATTTAAAACAGCAGAATGTGAAGCCAGATAGATGTTACACTGATATATAATTTCCTATGGCAGTGGAATGGGATTATAAGTCTAATCTTTCATCTCAACCGGACTAAATGGCAGAGTCAGTAATTAGTGTCTTTGACCTCTAATCCCCATACTTGTTCTCTGGGGGGGAAAAAGAAAGGAGTTAATTCGTCTGCATTTGATGATTTCCTGGGTATTGGTGCACGTGGGGAAGAGTGAGACAACACAGGTGGCTTAGTGGTGTTGACATAGTTCCCGTGCAGCATAACATACTGGGTTTAGTTTCTTTGGCCTTAAGCATGGCGTTTGTATGTTTTTTCTTTCTTTCTTGAGCTCATGTGGTTTCAATTATTCCTCAATTGCTCTACATGCCAGCGACTTTAAATTACAGTGCACCCGTTCCAGTTCATGCACTTTGGTCTGACTCCTCTCTACTTTGTGGCCCGTTTCCCTTCCTTCAGCATAGTGCATACTGTGTGTTGATTCCGTTCTCCGTATCCCTAAAATGGAAAAGAAAACGAATAACTTAAATATCAAGTGAAAAATCACTAAATTGGAAAATGTTTTCATTTTTGTTGACCGAAACAAGCTAACAAGCGGCGTGATTCATGAATGTGTCTCATGCGCTCATTATTTGATAAGCAAAGTCACATTGAAGTAATTTAGGCAGCACAGACTAAAGCTGGATGGGATGCATATAAGTACTCAGAGATGGGAAACTGCACCACAAGAAATACCACAAAACAACAAGGACACCAGTTAGAGCAAATAAACAAAAACATGTGGCAGCACAGAAAGACTACAGCATCAATTAGGTGTTCGCTTTTGATTGCCCTCGCATCCCGTGCACGTAAAACCACATGCTGCAGCTGCGACTGTGTTGGTTTCCAGTATTAAAGCTTTGTTAGCTGAATGGTGATCCTCGGCATGGTCGACCTTCTCACTCCTACATAAAAGAGCTGAGCATGGGCAGGAAGTGCTGCGTAGATTTACTGCTGGGTGGTGAGGCTGCAGTGTAATTGCAAAAACAGTGGAGTCTGGATCAATGTTAATTCAGGATTGATGAGTGATTTCATTGATTTTACTATTGATGATCAGAACAGTGTTGACACTGATATTGATTGTATTGCAATGGAAATTGATTACTCGAGACAGGGAGTTATATTGATCAGAGCACCTTGTATGGGCACGTGTATAAGTACCTGAACTTTTCATCCAGAATATGCATTTGTGAAATCTAATTGATTGCAAATGTGATTTTTTTTTTAATAGTTTCATGTGTATATATATATGCTTTAGACAGATTGTATAGATGTAGGTGGATGCATGAGTGTGACAGAGTGGGCCTGAAAAACATGTGTAATTGGTTTTGTGCGATGGTCCTTGGGTACAGTCAGGTGGTCTCGTGGACACCAATCACATGAGAGAAAGAAAACCACGTTTTAAAAATAAATTGTGTTATTCTTTTTAAACAGTCAAATGTAACTATATATTTCTGCTTTGGTAGACAGCATGTCGCAGGCAGAGACACTGAAGAAGAGTGAGGGAGCGAAATATGGGATGAAGGTCGAGAACAAAGTTCATCTCAATTATGAATTTCAGGAGATTTTCTTTACACTTTGCGGTCGCTCTGGTACAAAAGTACTCGGGATTGGGGTCAAAGAGAATTTTGGGCTCTTTCTTTAATGCCAATTAATAATTCACAGCTGAAAAGGCGTCTGGTTTGACAAGTTTTGTATGAGGTACAGTAGAGTCAGTGAGAAAGAAAGAATGAGAGGAACAGTGGCTAGTTTCTGCGTGCGGGTCAAGGAGAGATTTAATGAGTCATTTGCTTCTCATTATTCAGGATAATAATTAACTGTGTGTGTGTGTGTGTGTGTGTGTGCGTGTGTGTGTGTGTGTGTGTGTACGTGTCCAACTATCATAGTGAGCACCAGCTTGAGTTTTAGAGCATTGGCATGAGGACATTTTGGAAAGCGGAGGACTTTTGGAGTTGTTGCCACATTGTTGTGTTGTGTCCATTGTGATAACTGTTGAAAAGCATGTTTGAAGTTTAAGAGTTTAGGGTTTATGTTTATGTTAGTATAGGAGAATGCATTAAATCTGTGTGTAAGAATATCCTCAGTAAAATAGCCATTAAGTATTATCATAAAGTCATTCATAGTGGGCTTGCCGACCCCTTTTCCTCAAATTGATTATGCGTTATGATTAACTA
>VOQK01020784.1:17986-32606 GCA_015052645.1 Benitochromis conjunctus
GTTAATGCATTGCGTTCCGTCATCACGACTAACGCGATTAACAATTAACCTGTCTGGGGCGCAGAATGGACAAACTTTGGACAAACTGCCTGAAATGCGTTGACAGAGATGGGTTAAGCGCATTAAAAATTTTAATCGTGTCAGTCGTGATGACCGCGTTAACGCTGTATTAACGCTGAGAGCACACACACACACACACACAGTCTGTGACCTTTGAGACAGTTTGAGTTATAACATGCTGCACACTGTAGGACTTCTCTGCTGTTCTGTACACATTTGAATACAATTTGTTTAAACTAAAATGAGTCTTCTTCAGAGTTAATGCAAAGGGATGGGAAACAAGCATTAAGAATGTGACGTCTTTTGTCATATATTACAAATAAAAGCAGACAGACGCTCTCATTTAGGTACTGAAACTGGAGATATGAAGCTTTGAAAAGTTTGAAAAGTGAATTATACATTCTTTAAAGATAATTAATGTGTTGTTATTTAATAGATTGATGAACTGGTTCACAAAAGGTTCACACTGGCTGTACTGAAACCAATACTTTCCCAGGAAAGCTCTGCCAATTAAAAAAAAACACTGCATAGAAAATTAATACACAGTTTTTTAAAGGTGTCAAAATTCATAGGGAATTACAGCTGTCGCCAAGGTTGCACCGTAAGCTCCCGTTTCTGGTGTTACAGTGATAGCACGCCTCTTGCATCACTACAAGAGCAGAAACATCCCACTGTGGTATGCAAGTGGCTGTATTCCCTTATTAACCCTGTGAGCCACTCAGTGGGCTACATGTGTCAGGTACCCAAACATTCCTGTCAGGGTAAGGTTGGCCTTATCTTCTCAGGCAGTCACGTGGGGAAGAAAAATACCCTATAATTAGATTCTGTGTCCGCTCCCCGGATGTCGTGATATGGAGCGGTGAGCGTTCACTGTAGTGACAGGAACTGTACGAGCAGGTGGGGCGTGCCAGACGGAGGTGGAGGAACCTGTGCTGCAGCTTAGACGACAACATCTCAGTGAGACTCACTGAGCATTGGTGATCTCTGGTCTGTGGTTTCAACAGATTGAAGAAGAAAAGGAAGGAAGCCTTTTTGAGGGTGCGTTTAGGAGACAGAGAGATGTAGTTTCACGGTTGGATTGAGGGTTTGTGGCTCCTGAAAGCAGGAGCCATGAGTTTTTTTTGTTTGTTTGTTTGTTGTTTGTTTTGTTTTCTTGGCTAGTGTTTAAAATATAAAACCGGCACCACTATGACAGAAATTCAAAGTCATTCTAACAGACATTGAATTACTGTGATAAGGTTTGCAAATGAAACTGGAGCCTTTGATTATCCAGGTGTAGGGGCTGGACTAGTTGCTGTGATTTTTAACAGCTTTCAGTGTTAAGGTGTCCGTGACTGTGTGATCTTTAAGAATCTAAAGAGGCTGACTAAAAGCGCCACACACTGCGTGACACATCTTGAAGCACCATCTTGTTTTCAAAGATCAAACATAACACTGCCAAACTTCAGCCCACGCGTCAGACTAACTACAGCTGATATGATGTGATTCAAAATCACGCAAGAGAGTCGGGTGTCTAGTCAGGATGGATAATAGAGCACTCAGTTTGCTTAAACACAGTCTCTCTTTGAAGCATTATTTAGCCAGATTACATTGACAGTCACTTCAGTTGCACATTAATGCAAATAACTAATTAGCTAGTCACATGGCAGCAGCTCGATGCATTTAGGCATGTAGACAACTGGCTGAAGTTCAAACTGAGCATCACAATGAGGAAGACTTTGAACGTGACGTGACTTGTGATGTCTGGCGGGCTGATGTGAAGATTTTTAGAAACTGCTGATCTACTGGGATTTTTTCTAAACAACCATCTCAAAAGAGATGCTATCCAGTGAGCAGCAGTTCTCTGGGTAAAATGCCTCGTTTATGTCAGAGGATAGAGGAGAATGGAGAGACTGTTTTGAGATGACAGTAACTCAAATAACCACTTGTTACAACTGTGGTATGCAGAAGAGCATCTCTGAGCAGATAAGCTAGAGTAGCTGAAGGTCACGCTGGGTGCTACTTTTATCAGCTAAGAACAGGAAACCGAGGCTGCGATTCACAGAGGCTCACCAAAGTTGGACAGGAGAAGATTGGCAAAAACATAACCTGGTCTGATTACTCTGTTTCTGCTGAAGCATTCAGTTGGTAGGGTCACAGTGTGGTGTAAACGGCATTAAAGCATGGATCTATCCTTTTATCAATGGGGCCAGCTGGTGGTGGTGTAATTGTCTGGGAGATATTTTTTCATGGTGCACTTCGGAGGACCTTTGATATGTGGTGGAATGGAAAATTCACATTAAGGATGTGTAGTCGGCAGCGTCTGTGTGATTCTGTCATGTTGATATGGACCAAAAACTCTGAGTAATGTGTTATGGCCCGTCTAGGGGTGGCCAAACCATAACACAAGGGTGATCCATCTCCGTCCGACCCCAAGCAGCACACCACACAGTCAAGTTCAATTTAGTGTTAATTTATTTATAATGAGTGGGTTTAACACAAAGTAGAGGAGAGGACTATAACTTCAGGGTGGACATAACGCCAAAACAACAAACAAAAGGAGCCTATCTCAAGGATATATCACTTGCCTAAAAAGAATTAAACCAAATGACAGTGTCTTACCTCCCTAACTAACAAAAACAGGAGAAAACTATAATCAAACCAAAAGAAGTCAGTCCACCCCTACATGCTCCTGAGTATGAACAGCACTGACAATTAACACGACGTTTGCCGGTTGGGGTGAGCCGAGGATGAACGACTGGTTGTCCCTGGCGGTGTCATCATATAGGCAGTCTCCCGGTAGTTAGCCAATCACTATGGTCCATCTCTTAGATCCACCAATCGCGGAGAGGCACCTGCACACTCAAATTTGCATACCAGAAACAACATGACATCAGTCGTAACAAATGTTTCCAGAGTACCTGTGGACTCATACTGGAGTTTGGAGCATACTGGGACCACTGTGTGGTGGGGAGTGGTCTGCGGTGCCGCTGCAGGGGAGGTGGACGCACGTGCACGGCATCTGCAATCACGCCTCGCTGACCGCTTAATGTTGTTGTTGGTGAAGTGTTCAGCTGCGAGATGGAAAGCTGCGGTTGTGTAAGGTAACAGCAACCGTAGTGAATAAAAGTATATGGTGAAAAGCATGAAAATGTGGACGAGTCTGCCGTGGTGTGTTTACATACTGTCAAAGGTTGCTGTGGATGCCCCAGTAAATGCCCACCACTTAATCGACACATGAGTGAAGGAGTGGACAGGACACACAGATCTGTGCCTGTGATGCACGGTTGTGAAAATTTTGTCTGTGTTAAATCATCTGTGAAATTGCACAGTCTAAGACCAACTCCAGACAGAGAATGAGCTGGAAATTCACAAACCTTCAAAACAAATATCCCGGAGTTTAAATTCCCATCACGCCACCCTTCAGCCAGGACCAAATGTTCAGAGAGAGCTGAACACAGAAAATCCTCTTTTTATCTTTCATTTCATGTTGCAGCTCCCATCAATAGTGTTCATTTTACCTTTGAAGGTTGATGCTGTAAATAAGAGTGTAGCCCACAGTCTGTTATTAAACTTGAGCTCTTGAGTGAGTAATGTGTGTCTAAAGACACCGTAAATCTCATTGTCATTTAAACAGAAGTGTTAAACAATGGATGGAGTTTCTGCTTTTGTGAGTCTTTAAAACCGTGTATTGACGTATATGCTGTGTAAATAGCATAAAGTCATATGTCATAAATATCAGTGATTAAGGTTTAATTTGTAGCATAAAGATGGCGTAAGTCTTATAATTATTGACTGCACTTAAGTTGCCTGTTAATAAATGTGTTGTTGCTAGAATTTTACAGTTGAATCAATGAATTACGCTCTGATGTTCCAGGTCACTCCAGTGTGAACTATCAGCCCCAGGAGACACGCTCTCGCATGTCCAAGACGGTTGAGCAGGCCCTTCAGGACAATGTCGCGATACCCCACTTCATGCATTTTATGGAACTACGACGTGCAGACCACCTGGTTCGCTTCTGGCTGGAGGCTGAGAGATTCCGCTCTACCAGCTGGTCACGTGTTAGAGCACACAGTTTAAACTCTGTCAAACACAGCTCCTTGGCCGAGCCGCTCCCTGCGTCTCCAGACGGCTCAGAGCTCTCAGAACTCACCCAGAAAACGCCCAATGTCCTTGCACGGCACAGTAACAGTGAAGGCTCTACAGTTCAGACTCAGCAGCGAGACTCATCCAGCACGGAAGCAGGAACAAGACCCGGTACACCTCGAACAGCGACCCCCAGCAGGCAGACACCCTCCAGGACGGGGACCCCCCTTAAGGTGCAGTCAAACAGCACCCTACGAGACCTCTCTGACAAACTCATGAAAAGTGAGTCACCTTTAAACACCTTTTTATCTTTACATTTGTTGTCTTTTTTACAGGTTTTTAACTTTCTTAGATGATTAGCCAATCACCTTTCGGTATACTGAAAAATCTTCATAAAAGACAGCTTTCCTATTTGTCTAAGATTGTTTATGTAGATTTGTCAGATCTGTCCAGTACATTTCCTGTTGCTGCCCCTCCCTGAGCCTGGTTCTGCTGGAGGTTTCTTCCTGTTAAAGGGAAGTTTTTCCTTCCCACTGTCACCAAGTCCTTGCTTAGAGGTGGTCATTTAATTGTTGGGGTTTTCCTTGTATTATTGTAGAGTCTTTATCTTACAATATAAAGGGTCTTGAAGCAACTGCTGTTGTGAATTGACATTATATAAATAAAACTGAATTGAATCCTTGGCTGCTGTGGCAAAATTGGTACAGTGAATTGATCAGTAAACTGCAAATGCTTCAGTGACCTGCAATGGAAGTGGATTCAGTATCAACTCTTGATTTGAGCCATTTCCATGCATGAACACTGGACTGTGTCAGGAGAATGGGGTTGCCACATTGTGCAAACTTGTCCTTTCTTACATGTAGCTTTTGGCAAGAGAAAATTCAGAAACTTCAGAGACATTCACAGTTCTGTTCTTTGGTTCAGGCTAGGTTGCTGCACTCATTTTCCATGATGTCAACAGAAAGTTATCTGCTCTGATCTCACACGCACCGTTTCAGACATCACACAGACTGTGAGGAAGAAGCTGGCAGCTTTAAGACTGTTTACTGTCCTTTTGTGTTCTTACATAGAGTTCTTTGAGTAATGCCAAAGATAGTACGGGGCTGCAGTGGATAAAAATGGCTTTACATTAGACCACTGATTTCCAAAGTGTTGGCTGGGACCCCCTAGTGGGTCTTGAAGTTATTGCAGGTGGGCCATCATAGATACTTTACAATTGAACGCTCATCCTTGATTTTAAATGTGTATTTTAGTTTAAAATGACCATAAATATTTAGGTAACTTTATATAAAACTAATAAGTCTTGAAATTAACACAATATCACAAAGAAAAAAAGACGTCATCTTGGTATTGTGTTTTCATTTGAGTGTCGGTTAAAAGATTTTCGCATTTCAATTTTGCAAGTTTGGTGTCATTAGGCATTTTTCTGAAGAGCTCAGGATGAAACAGCAGGTTTGTAAGAGGTCACATTGGTCACTACATTAAAGGTTTGAGTGGCATTTCTAAGCATGTCATCCTCTTCTGCACTGGTTTAATGACAGTCTGTGAGTATGATTAGTGACCTCAGCTGTTTATTTTCATGACCCAGCTTGTCAACATTTCATAAAAGCAGTGGGTGGAATTGTACACTTGATTTTTTTTTTACCATGATGGAACAACTCCAGCAGCCTGAAACAATTTCACTGTGCATACAGGCAAAGACATGTGGGCATTAGATTGAAGTATTAATTGGTAATTCAGACTCACCACCTGGAGGAAGAGCTTTCCTTGAGCATCAGTTGAGAGATAACTTGTGTGTTTTGCAGGTATAGAGAAAGATGCTGTTACTATCTTCACCAAGTACATCTCTCCAGATGCTGTGAGGCCCATCCCCATCACAGAACAGATCAGAAATGACATCGTTGGTAAGACCACAGATGTTGTCTCACTATTTTTAATACAGCCCATTATGGTCCATCTGTTCAAAAAGTGCGTATGTGTTTGTGTGTGTGTGGGCGCAAGTGTCCTCACAAACAGCATCTTCCTCTGGGCCATTCAGACTGTATATAAACACTGTGCCCCCACACCGCACCCCTGCCCAGCCACTTCACAAATCTGAGCCATGGTCTGAGTAACTCCCATTACTCAGGCCACTCACATACAGACTCGACTCAGACCAAGTCTTTTCTTTGCACTACTTCCAAGCACTTTACAACTTGTTCTCCAGCGTCTGCATTTCTCTTATTTTTGTATACATTTCTCTTGGTTTGTATCTATATCTCTTTATGGTATATATTTCTCCTGTTTGCTATTTATTCATGCTGTCTACTATTTATATTTTACTCCTGCACAGTTGGTATGGGGCACCCACAATTTCGTTGTACATGTATAATGACAATAAAGGGCTATTCTATTCTTGTTTTAAGAAATTTTGAAGAAAACCACAACAAACACAAGCGCTAAGCTTTGTTCCTTTGTTCCCCTGTTCAGTCTGATATCTGGTTGCAGTAAGCCTTCTATTTTAAATGTGATCCTGGTGTGTGAAAATATCCCCCCTCTCTTTTGTTTTGTGTAGCTAAGATTTGTGGAGAAGATGGCATGGTGGACCCAAACTGCTTTGTCATTGCACAGTCGGTAGCCTTCGCTATCTTGGAGCAACAGTGAGTTTCTGTCCATTCATTTCCAAGAGCAGTTAATATTCGCAGCACGTTTTGACGTTAAGATTAAAGCCCGTCCCGTGCCCCGTGTCATTTTACCATCTTGTCTTCCACACTGCTGCACTATTCACCTCCCACCTGCTTTCTGATTTCTAGGCACTTTAGCGAATTCCTGCGGAGCCATCATTTCTGTAAATACCAGATTGAAGTGTTGACTAGTGGCTCTGTGTTCTTGGCTGACATCTTGTTCTGTGAGTCAGCTCTTTTCTACTTCTCTGAGGTGAGTGGGCCTACTGGTTCCTCAAACATTATTTGTTTGTACCTGGTCATTACACATTTT
Organism: Benitochromis conjunctus; assembly: GCA_015052645.1. Classification (NCBI taxonomy): domain Eukaryota; kingdom Metazoa; phylum Chordata; class Actinopteri; order Cichliformes; family Cichlidae; genus Benitochromis; species Benitochromis conjunctus. Next base: position 25,089 of record VOQK01020784.1, read on the forward strand.
CACACCGTGTCAGTTAGAAGTATGGCAGTTTTCTAGCTATAACACACGGAGTCTGTGCCTCCTCGTGGCTCGGTTGCTATACACCTTACCATACAAACAGGAAACTAAAGACAGTAAACATAAAAAGCCCGTAGATGCTCCTGTTACAGTGTCACTGATACTGAGCAAAAGATTTCCTGTCAACATATACACAGTGACGTTCACTGGAATTTTCTCTCTTCTTTGTTTTGCGTCTCATAGTACATGGAAAAGGAAGAAGCAATGAATGTACTGCAGTTCTGGTTGGCGGCAGACAACTTCCAGAACCAGTTAGCAGCTAAAAAGGGCCAATATGATGGCCAGGAGGCTCAAAATGATGCCATGATTCTCTACGACAAGTAGGTCCTCTCTCTGTGGTTGTAAAATGTTATTGTGTCTGCTTCAACCAGTTACTTTTACTAAGTGTGGAGTTTGACTTTATTGTTGGAAGTTGCTGTTATGTTAAGGTCATTCGTTCTTTTGAGTTTGGGGATATATCTGTAGTAGAAAAGTAATCTGAGACCGTTTCAATGTTTACTTTTGTTAAAAGGTTGCTCTTCTTTGTTCCCTCGTCATTCATTTCCAGTCCAGATTTCACTTAAATCTATTAAGTTATCGCTTAGGTTATTCAAATATGAGTTTTAAGAGTAGTGTGCGCTCAATAACAGTGTTCCATTGAAGGTGTGATTAAATCGGTGTGTTTTTATCTTTGGGTACATTATTTGGTAGTCAGTGACAGTGAATCCGCAGCAGTGAGTGGCTGTACACGGTCGGGTTGAAGGAGGATTAAACTGTACTCGTGCTTTTGACTGACTAGTGTGGAGTACACTCTGCTTGCTAGCCTTGTAAGCCTAAAATGATAAAACTGATATTTGAAGCTTATTAAATAATTTCAGTTTTGTTTTTTTTAAAGTGAAGTCTTTGGACCATTTTCCATGTACACATGAGAGAGGAAGCTTTACATCTAGTGGAGCTGCTGCTGACAGTAGGTGGAGCAAGTTGTGGGAGCATGCAAATGCCATTGCAAAACAAATTTTAGATACCAAACAAACGTTTAACTTATTTCGAGACCAAACAGATTCAAATTTTCCAATTTGGAAAAGCAACTAATCTTTTTCACTTGCTGCCAAAAATCATCGATCACTCCTGAAAGGCCACAGTGATGACAAACAGGAGTTTGATTTTGATACTTTGCCAATGGGATCGGCTGTATTGTCCAATTCAGCAACTTGCTAGCACACACTTTCTCTTGGACATGTAGTGGTTTTAGAGTTCACGAGTGGGGTATTTTATTTTGCAGAACAAAATCTTGGAAGCTCATGTTTACCAATGACCTCATTCACAAAAAAAGATTTTGGGGCATAAGGAAGAGGCTGACATCATCGATTGAAATACAGAAAAATGAATTATTGAAGATCTTTGTCTTCCTTAGACTTTATGTAATGTACTCTACTTGGCCTTTATGAGGATTTGTCTGCCAGCCACGGAGAATTGAGATGTTTTAATGTGTTAGTTGCTATTCGGTGGAGGCTTTCCACCAGGCTCACAGTAAATTAAACTGTGCAGATAGTTTGTTTCGCTTTGTTGAAGATGACAAAAGGTCAGTAATTCATCTGTAGTGAGATGACAGTACTGGAAGTTTGCACTTTGCTCCTCTTAGCTTCAACTTTATTATATTTGCTGGGAGCTGTTTTGCTTTAGTTTGAATTATTTTTCTTCATAAATGTCACCTTTTTGCACATTAAATAGTTTACAGTGTCACACTAAATCATCTGCCCTTTATAGAGTTAGATTTAAAAGTCTTGAGGTTTTGTCAGAATTGTTCAAATTTGATTAAAATCTTAAAAAACTTTCACCCTCTTCTGAAGCCCGTGGCATATTCCTCTATTATCCCTTCAGGTATTTCTCACTCCAGGCTACCAACCCTCTGGGCTTCGGCGACTCTGTGCGGATGGAGATCGAGTCAAATATCTGCAGAGAGGGAGGGCCACTCCCCGACTGTTTCACCACTCCTCTCAGACAGGCTTGGACAACCATGGAGAAGGTCAGATCATCTGATAGGAAAACACACCAAGGTCTCAGTATTTAATAGAGGTTTTCTCCTAAGGATAAAGCGATGGTGAAAATGAAACACTAGAAGAGAAGCATGTGAAGGCCTTATTTAATTAGCTTTGTGAATTGAATAGGATCCTCCATAAAGGTTTTTTTGTTGCTAGTCACTGACAAATTGTCCCATTACACCACTGATAAACGCTTCTGGCTTTGGTTAATGAAAGGAAAGCTGAAAACTGTTGTTAGAACATAAAGGTCAGAAGGGAATCTCTGTAACTTGTGCCCAGAAATATATCAGAAAGCTCATTAATTTCTCCCAGAGTTCACCCTGCTTTGCATTTGTTCAGGTCTACATGCCAGGTTTCCTGTCCAGCAACCTTTACTACAAATACCTGAGTGACCTCATCAATTCAGTGCGGGCCGATGAGTTTGTGAATGTCAGCACTCCAGGTCAGGGCGGGCCGATGGACAACGACCGCTCGAGTTCAAATGTCAGCGAGAGCTCTCACACTCAGGTGACCCACAGCTTCAGCCCCTGCAGGAATGTCTGCTGACATTTAGACCCGTCCTGCCTCATTACACGGATAATAAAGATATTTTTGTTAATGTCAAATGTTCACCAAATGTGTCTTTACAGAACAAAACAATGTAGGGATGGAGATAAAATGATGTCAAGTAACATTTTATATAAGTGCTACCTGCAATGCTGCTAAAAATTCAGTTCATGGTCTTTTCGCTGCAGCAGAGTGCCAGAAAGGCAGCAATCAAAATCCTCAAAAACTTTGACGAGGCAATAACGGTGGACGTCGCCAGCCTGGACCCTGAGGCCTTGTACCAGCGGCCCTACGCTGGGTGAGTGTTTGTGCCTCTGCAGTCTAACAGTGACTGAAAATGGTGTTCATTTTTTTTTTCATAGATTAACTGTTGCCTGATTCATGGTTTTGTGTTTCCTTGCTGTTACCTTCACTTTTCTCTCCTTTTATGTTCCTGTGATTGCTGTTTGGATTTAGTGCTTGTACGTGTTTTGTTGTTATTGACTCCGTCGTAGGGTTTTATGAGCGTGCTTTGAAAAATCATGTGCAAAAATAAATCAAGAGAATGATCTTATTGAAAGACAGAAGTTTAGTCTGTGAGATTTGCTTTTATCCCTTGCTGAAATTACAGTTGTTGAAGTGATGCACACACACACACACACACACACACACCACTGCCAGTGTTGGGATGGTGTGTGTGTGTGCGCGTGTGCCTAAGGCTCAGTTTTGTCCCGTTTGTTTTCTCAGAAAGATGACATTTGGGAAAGTGAATGAGCTGGGCCAGTTTATCAGGGAGGCAGAGCCAGAGCCGGATGTGAAGAAATCCAAAGGTGTGATACGAGCACACTTCTCTCACCCTACACTCTGTCATATTTTTATCTGATTTCTGCTTGCCATGAAAGTCATCATCTATGGCCGCCATGAATATAAATCTCATCTTCTTCCTATAGCTCATAGTCCTCTGAAATATTTAGCAACTTTTCCCTTAGATTATTAAAAAAACAACAAAAAAGAGCTTCACTACTTCCCGGGTCCAGCGAGATAAAAATCTTTGCCTGTTAGAGTGTTGTCTATAGGACTAGAACAGGCTATGAAAACTGACTTCTTACTGATTATTCAATAAAAGGACTAGATGTTACAATCCCTGATTTAATCAGTAAGAAGTCCCTGATCAGACGTCTTACTGATGAAATATTATTCACGTGTTAATGAAGGCACTGGATATTTACACAGAGGAATTACTTCATGACTACGCTTCAGTTTTTAGCCATATTAATAATTTCTGCTTAGCAATGAAGTCATCTTGTCTTTCGCTCCTCTCACTTAGGTTCCATATTTTCTCAAGCCATGAAGAAATGGGTCCAAGGCACCTCAGATGAGGTGAGATTGCACTATCCTGAGTTATCATAAATAATTAAATAGCCTGAAGCCCATAGCAGTGCTCTCTCAGTGGTGTGTATAAAACTTCACATTATACCAGTCCATTAAAGAATATAAATAGAATGCATTGTGTGCACTGTGACCAAAGGCCCAGGAGGAGATGGCGTGGCAGATCGCCAAGATGATTGTCAACGACGTTGTCCACCAGTCAAACCACGACAGCCCCGGCAAGGCCACCAAGGTACGCAACCACACTCTGCAATCTCATTCCCGCATGCATGTGGGATAACTGCAGGTTCTCTTAAGTGTCTTCTTCTGTCTGTCTGCAGTTATGACCCCACTGAGGAGCCAAAGGACTGTCACTCCCTACAGATTCTGGCCAAGCCAGTGATAAACAGTACGCAGAGTTCACACTGCAATGAACTGCATTACTCTTGAGAAAGAACAAGGCATTTTATCACTTCCCTAACCACCAGGTGTGCATGTGCGTGCGCGTGTGTGTGTGTGTGTGTGTGTTCATGTAGCTGACAGCTTGGATGAGTGATTGTTCACGCTTGGGCTAATAGAAAACTTGAAGTACATCATTGTTCCACTCTTCCTAGTCCATAACACTATAAAGGTACGCGTGTTGTCGCCGAGAGTAAAGCAAAGTGCATCAGACTGGAGGAAGGAAACGTTTGGCATGATACCAGGAGAAGCTGCAGCATGTCAGTCAAAACTCTCACTGCTTTGTCTTATCTCGGACCTGCGGAGGATGCAACAATAGCAACGTTTTGTTCACTACTTGATGACACACCTCCCCATGCCTTTTATAACCATTCCTTGTTTTTACATGAACTTCTGTCTTTTGGTCAGCCGCTTAAAGGTTTGTTGGTTTGGAGCGTTGTACAGTTTTTGCATACGCTTCCACGAGGCTGCCCAGAGAGGTATTGCCAGCTGTTTACTGGTGTTAGCTGCCATAGCTTTATTTGTTTGGTACTGTACAACATCTGGAAATGTTACAGTGACGAAGAGTGGATTCAGTTCTTGGACTTGTGGACCTTCTGTATAAATATCCTGGCACCTTTACAGAGCATAGAAGAAAATACTCCCAGTTGTGTTGGAAAACTCCAAAACTCCTCGTCCTAAATGTTCTATGTATAAATATCTATTTAGATTTCTGGTTTACCCCAAATATTAATGTTCATTTTTTTATGGTGATTGCTGTTTTGTTTTTTTTGTTGTTGTTGTTGTTTTTTTTAATATGTCACTGAAACAAACTTCAGTGATGAGAGGACTGTTTAACTGGAAGGTGAAATAAATGTTTTTTTTTTGTTTTTTTTTAAGTTCTTTTGAGCCTTACCAAGATGTGGATAAGAACCAGAACAGACTCTTGGTACTATGTACCACTAATGACATCTATGTGTACTTAATCTATAATATATTTAAATTGTGTTTGATTTAAATACATATATTATGAAACTTTGTCTGTCCTCAATTATTTTTTCCCCCAATTGACATAATTTAATACATTAATGTTAATCTGGGTAAAGATCCGTGAGCCAACACCCATGGCAATAGGGTGGACAGTTATCACCTCTGACCAGGTGGGGGCAATGTTGAATATGCTGTTATGTTTAGGGGTAAAACTAGAAATGAGCTAATGTTTTTTTTTCTTCTTTTTTTTCTTGCAGTTTTTGTTCTATTAGGAGGCATTCTGATTTTTATTATAAGGTCGAAGAAAATCCAACAAAAAACTACAGCTGAAGGGGCTTAGAAATAGTCTCGTAGTGCAGCATTTCATATATTTATATTAGTGGTGGATCTTGTTTGTGGTTAATCACATACAGTTAAATCTAAGATAAAAATCAGCGTAAAAAAGCTGATCACACTCTCGCGTTGTCTGGGGAAATAAACTTCACAGCTGCTTCCTGGCCTGTCCACGGCACGGTCTGCAGGGGGTTTAAGAAGATCTTGTGGAATGAACACTTGCACGTGCAGAGGCAACGCCCACCTCAAATACACAAAACCCCGTCACCTCCTCAGCTCTGACCGGCAGGGGGGTTGTTATGGTAACTAAGGGACACAGTCCTGTTACCTTGCGTCAAGAAAGAAGCAACTACAATAATCTCCTTTACTGTGTAGACTATATGAATGCTCAGGGTCAGTTTGAATGGCGGGAAATAAAATGTACCTGAGACCGAAAATATTTCATAATATTATTCACTGTTTTATTACAATTTTGTGACGGTGCAGAGAAAATGAATAAAGTACAAGGCGCATTTATTCAGGTACCTGCAGACAGACGGCTTTTAGGCAAGTTAAGGAGATAAAAGCATCGGAAATGAAGCGCTCTCCCTTCAAAATAAAATCAGTATTAAGCTATCGGTCTGAAACTTGGCATCATCTAGCGTCGTGTTCCTAAAATTAGTACAAGAATATGTACATTTTATACCTATTTAGGCCATGCTGTTTTCTGTCAAAACCAGTTTAGTGCTCGCACTTCATCACTCCATAACAGCTCTGGAAAATGCGTCCATTTCTATATGACACATAGTAATTTTGCCCCCTATGTTGCACTGTTAAGTAATGAATGCAGACTAATGAAATCATTATATGGTGTTTCATGTACGATGTTTTGTGCTCTTCTATAAAGTTTGGGTATTTAGAAAATACACATAAATGAATAAATAAATAATAAAACCGCACATTTTCACATGTAATCCCTGCTTAGTGTCCAAAACCACCACTACATTTTCCAACTAATCTAGCATACCTTGAGATACCATCCTTCGGGCTACCATCCTTTCTACAGGCTCCGGTTAAGTCACTCTCTCGCCATAGTGATTAAACGGACATTTATGTTTAAATATTGTGTAGCGCTCTTTTAGTTTGAATTGTTTAAAATAATTAATCACTTTACAATAAATACATTAATGAATAGAAATAACATCTGTACTACCGCCTCAAACTTTGTCGCCTCTTCTCTAAGCGGGACTTTACTTTGAAAGTCTTAACCGGAAGTCTCCCTATTAACCTGCCTTAGCTTGACGCTGTCCACGCTCACTCGTCCTGAAAAGCAAAGTCCGGAGCTTCCCGTGTTGAGGCGCTGTGAGTATCGGAGGAGAGCGGCGGCTGCAGCACATGTCTGGTCTCTGAGTTGGTGAAGTCCTACACCTGCACTGCTATGATAGCTGCTCATCCAGTGTTGGGTGTGCCAAACATCTGCAGAGTCAGATTTGAGTTTTGTACCAGGATAAGTGTGGGCGCGGATGACTTGACTTTATTGTATAACCATCACTCACCACAATTTTCTTAGTGTTTTTTTTTTTTCTTTTTCTTTTTTATCTAGACCAGATGCTCTGGGGAGTCTCACAGCTGCTGTTGCGGATGCCCAGTGACTGTAATTATTTTTCAGTTTTAGTTTTTGCTGATGTAGTGCTGTTCAGGAGGCTGAGGCTGAAGTTGAAGTGCCGCTCTTGAAGGCGTGAGCTCCAAATGCATTCGCTCCTGGGCCGGCAGAAGAAAGAAGAAGAAGCAGGGTTTGGGATTGATC
>VOQK01020784.1:32626-55223 GCA_015052645.1 Benitochromis conjunctus
TTGATCAGACTCTGTCTCCGGGCTTTCTGCCCCAAGCTGCTACCATGTTCAGCTGTGTGGGCTGCTTCTGGGTGCTCCTGTCCTCCGTTCTGGTCGCCGTCTGCAGTTTCAGCTTCATATCCCCTGCTTGGATTGTTAAGGATCAGCTAAGGAGCAACCAGCATCACCACCAGCACAACAACAAGGACTCAGTGAGCTTCGGCTTGCTGTGGCACTGCTCGGAATCTCTGGATCACATGTACCGGTGCTACACCTTCGGGGGACTGGGCAAATTTGCAGAGATCCCATCCAGCTCCTGGCAGGTAGTTACCTATACACACCGATGACCGTCACATGTGGATGGATGAGAGCATGTGGGGCATCAAGTGGGTAGGGCAAGATATGGCACCGAATGGCGGTAGCAGCCAAAAATAAACGCAAACATCCAGACCTATTACCAAGCAGAAAAACAAAAGGATTACATCTGGCTGATTATCTAGGATTCGTGAAAAGTGCTTCAGATACAGGATTTGAATCAAAAATTGGTCTTACAGAAACTAGTTTTTGTTTTGAACATACTGGTTGACCTTCCTTGTTGTAACATATTATTTCCTGCTTTCAAAGAAGATCTCTTCATATTTGAGCAATTTTGTCGGATGACCAAAGGTGTAGTGACTCCAAAAGGCACTTGTGCCACCGTAAACTGAACAATACTATAAGACTAAGAGGCTCCCGACTCAGTCTTGACAAAAAAAGCCCACATTTGGGATGATGCTGTGCTTTTCAGTCAGGAGGACGATGCATCATACAGAGCAGCATCTGCAGCACAGCATGCCAGACACACATCAAAGCTGTGAAAGTGGCACCAGGTTGGCAGGCTGCTCACTCATCAGGGCTTCCCACTAGCAGGAATTTCAATTTTGTCTCACTTCATGAAATTGAACCTGGTATAGCAACTGTGAAAGTGGACCACATGTATGATGCTAAAGCTGTGCAGACTAAACAATCCTACTTTGTGATACTTTACAATATGCACTCCTCCTACACAACTCTTTTCATTACTGGGCACACCCATTTTATTACACACATCCACTTCCACATAGCCAGCGTACCAAAAGAAATCCACTTTACTGCATGTCACACCCACTTTACTACACAGGCTCACTCCACTAGAGACACAATAAATTTACTACATGCACATCCACTTTACTAGAAATACAGCTATTTTACTGCAATGACATACCCACTGTACTATATAACACTTCCACTTTACTAAACACACGCCCAATTTAATAAACGAGCATCCACTTTACTGCACAACAGGCCAACTTTATTACTGACTTTGCTAGACACACAGCTATTTCATTGGAAGAAATCCACTTTACTGTGGGTGTGTGCATGAGACACCCACTCCAGTATATGACATACATACTTTACTAAACACAAATCCAATTTAATAAACAAACATCCAGTTCACTGCATGGCGCACACTTTACTGCATATCATATCCATTTTACTCCACATATATGCAATTTAATACAAAAAGATCTGCTCTACTGTATGACACACCCACTTTACCATATGACAAATATACCTTTCTACACAGATATCTAATTTACTTCACATACACCCACTTTACTGTATGGCACCCACTTTACTGCACAGTATATCCACTTTACTACACACACACACAACCGATTTAATACACAAACATCCACTTTTCCACATGACACACCCACTTTACTGTACAACATATCCTGAACACACATCCATTTTATTGCAAGACGCACCCACTCTAGACATATAGCCATTTTACTGCAAGAAATCCACTTTACTGCATGACACACCATCTCTACTGTATCACACACCTACATCACCACACACACATCCACTTTAATACACAAACATCTACTTTACTGCATGACACATCCACTCTACCTTATGATAAATACTCTTTGCATCCACTTCACTGCACACACATTCACTTTACAACACAGCTCTTTGAAGGGAGTTAAATCTTTCGGCATTGTTCCAACAAAATAACTGGTCATTATTGTTCTCTTTTTGGCTGGATTGCAACAGTTTATCCAGCCTTAATCAGGAAGTCCTGCCCCTATCTGACTGACTGAGTGATACATCATCGAGGGGGCTGAGTGTTAACCTTTGTCCACATATAAATCTATTTGGTTGTTGCACATCACTTCAACTCTTGGTCACTAGTGGATATTCAGTTGTAAAGTACCCCTCTAACATATTTAGTCCACCTTCATATGGCAATCAGTGCTATTCCCTACTTCCACTCCAGTCACTTCATTAACTTTACTAAAAAAATGAGATTGGTTTAAAATCTGTACCCTAACACGTTGCAAAGCCAGTGGTTACTTTCCCTGTCTTGCCTACAAGTCGATTAACTTTATTGACATGCCATGTTGCCCTCTGGTTGCCACATTGCAGTCAGTGAGACTCTTCCTTTTCTTTGTAGATTCCCCTGTAGAGTTTCCCCACTGGCTATTGCTCTTTTACAATAAGTCAGAGAAAACAGTGGCTTTAATTTCAGTACACCTCTATCAGTGGTGCACATATTAATAATTTACATCCAGAAATTGTAGTTTTATTAAATTTTGCATGTGAAAATCTTTCACATGCTTCACCATCCACCAACACAAGAATATACTTAACCTGTACAGGGGCAATGAGGAAGGTTAAAGAAAATATATGTGCTCGCTATAACAAAAACAATTGGCCTGGTCTTGTATCTGGGATGCAAGTTGTGGTATAATATCATTACTTTCTGCAGGGATGCTGTTTGTACCCCCTCCCCTCCTCTCTTAGCCATGCACCTTCCTACTGAAATCTACAGCATACCAGCCACCTCTGGAGTTATGATTTATTTATGATGGGGAATTAGCATTTGAAAGGGAGATATTAATAAGTGCTGCCTGTGTGATTCTAGCTCATCTGCAAAGGAGAGTAGAGTGTAATGTCTTGGTTTCTTTTCATGGGGAAGCACAGGTGTTTAAACGGCAAAGGCTGGAATCACTCATTGGGATCTCTGTATGTATGTTTCAGTTCGTTTATACTGAGATGTGTCCCTAGATGAATTAAAGTGTGGTAAACTGCATTTAAGGCTCATTTGGCTAAAATCAGCAGCAATTTAGCCAGTTAGCCAGTCGCCACTGCGTTAATTAGTGTCCTCCCAGTTATGAGCTCTTCCTCAAGTGCGTTAGCGAGTGTGAGGCTGATGGAGCTCGTTCCCTGCGCAGAAATACATGTGTTAGTCCAGTGGTGAACCTGAGCGCATGATACGCTCCCATGGCCATTAATAAAGGTGAAGGGGCCATTAAGTTTTCATCAGAGCCAGTTTATTACTCCAGCACTCCTCACTGATGAGTGCATCATTCCTCCGATGCCTTTCATTTTCAGCTTGTCAACAACAGAACATGCAGAATGTGCTTACGGTACCAACACTGTACACAGGTGAGACAGGCCACTCACCCACATGCTACTAGCTCCCCTCTTTCTTTGTTTACGTAGAAGCAGGCAAGTATCACCGTACACTGAGCTCTGTTATTTCCATCAGAGTGGAAGACAGTGCTCTCGGTTGGCTCTGAAAAGTCACTCTGAGCCCTGAGGATGCTGTGAGAGTGAACCAGAGGAGTATGAGGACAGGACAGGACAGGGGAGGAGGTGGGGGAGGAGGCTCCTTGAAAGGCTGGCCTACTTGTGCTGTAGTTTCTGTGGGCTTTTCTGTTGTCACTCCATGTTGTCAAAAGCTTTTCGCTTTGGTTGGCGCTCCTGAGCTCCAGTGCTGCTGGCGCTCAGGAAAAAAAGAGCTGGAGGCCGGGCTGGCAGGGCCTCTGCCTTCATTCAGGCACACAGAGAGAGGGAGAGAGAGAAACTCCTGTGAGATGTAAAATTGGGTGGCAAATAAACACAACCTTATGTTGCACTGATTTCATGTGGCATAAATGGTGAAAAAGGGGAAAACTGATGTATATGTAACATGGAAAAAGCCCTCAACACTTGGACGTGTGAGAGGTGATGGGATCTGTGTGGACTGCTCATGGTGGCATCTTTTCTCTGCTTTAATAACCAAAAACAAATATAATGAACAAATGAACAATCTGCATTAACAAAACTTGACGGTATCCATATTTGTTTGAAATTTTCAACACTGCCATATTTGAAGGCTTGTCGTTTATATAGTGTGACAGTGTGGGGTGTTCCTATTGAAAGCAGCCAGATAAATGCAGTAAGCTAGTTCCTGTAGATTTGAGACTGGATTGAAAAGTCATATTTTATAAGCTTTTTTTCTTTTTGTAATTGTGATCTCCTCACAGATATCTGTTTCTGGTCATCATCTGCAGGCACAGTACGAAGTCAAGCTACGGGTAGAGATACTCCTAGTCTACAGAAAACCTTTTCTCTTGCTATTTATACCATTGAACTGAAATTGGATGCAATCACCAGGAGAGCTTTCAGGAGACAGTTTTCAGCTAATAGCAGTGAATGGAGCTAAATGGCTTAGTTATTGATATTTGCTTTGAGACAAAAAAGCATAACTCTTAAACGTTGTTTTTTGCAAACATAGTCTGCGATCATATATATATATATAGATATCTATATCTATATATCTATATCTATATCTATATCTATCTATCTATATATATATATATATCTCAAAACCGAGATGAAACATTACCGAAGTCTTTTATTTTTTGGTACAGACATGACATCATTCTCCTAATGCGTACTGATTGCTCAGCTGAGGATTTATGACTGATTGCAGCAGGACGTCCTCCCTCGATTGTGCCTACTTCATAGTGAAAGCCACAACAGACATTAGGAGAGCGGTTGAGCAAAAACTTTTCCACGTGCAGGTTCCAGCTGACTGTGGTGGTCGATCGTGACTGTTGTGAGAAAATGATCTGCTGCCTCTCATTTGACGTGTGAAACTAAAATGGCAATTACTGTAAGTGTCTCGTTGTACGTGATGTTATTACTACTTACAGGACGGTATTTACGTTTAAAACGTGCAAATAATCTAAATATTTAACCTTGTCCACTCTTCCCCTTCTACTGAAAATGGCTAGAAAAAAAAAAATCGAAGCTCCGAAGGTTCAGAGAGTGGGACTTCTCCTTGTTTAAAATGATCCACAGAAGCATTCAACGTCAAACTCTGGTCAACCTTTTGCAAAAAGCCTGCCAGTCAGAGGAAATTGGGCTTTTAGGGAGGCTGTCCTCAAAGAAACAGGAGCCAAAAAGGCTTATTTCAGAGAGAGTGATGAACTGAGGGGCAACATAAAGGACATGTACACAATAAGTAAAGATTTCTTTCTTATTTTTTTTTTTAACTGTGAATCATGCAAAGCTACTGTAGTAGAGTCCCAGAATAAAATATAGGACTGCAAACACGCACAGCTTTTATAGCAACATCTGGTGGTTTTCCACATAAATTATTCCATATCTTACTGCTGCTGTTTTCTGCCGGGTTGTGTGATATCCCGTCAGACCAGATGTAGTGCAGCAGCCGCGTGCGTGTTTGTCTGCATACGCTTGAGTATATATGTCGCTTTGAAGAAGCCAGTGGAAGTGTGAAAGCGTGTGTGCAGCAGTGGTGGTTGCCAGGTTGGACATGTCAGAGGAGGAGGTGTACTGTGAGCTGCTGCTAGGTAAAGTGTGAAGGAGGAGGAGGGCGCCTGCCAGCAAACATTTTCACCTTAACTTGTTAACAGCTTATGCGCTTCCAGCTGCTTCGCAGGAACTGAACACTGCCGCTGGATTAGCCGGGCCTCGGTATTAGCGAGCCAACAGTCTGACACACATAACTACACGTATGTGTGTCTGGGCAAGGAGGCGGTGCGTTTGGGTGCTCTTGGATTGTACTGCATGTGCTTTGTCGTCTCTGTGGTGGCGTGTGTGTTCGGGCCTCGCTTACAGTACATGCCCACTGAATGTCAAGGTCTTCTCGTAGCCTAAATGAGTGGTGGCCAAGCTCCAGGAATGCCTGATTGGAAAATGTCTGAGTCGGTCCTCGTCTTTGTTTTTCTGTGCAGAAAATGGCAACATGACAAAGCAGAGATTCTGGGCTGTGGAAAAACAAATGCGACTGGCTTCCATTGAAATCCTCTGACAAATGAGACAAAACAATCGGCCCATGTTGTCTTCCCCACATGCCATGAAGATGAATTATGGCGATGTTTTACCATGCCTAATTACCAGCTACCTATGAAGTACGTCTAGTGGTGCATAAAACCATGCTAGATGCTCATTTTATCACTCACTGAGCCAGAACTAGTTTTAAGTAGATAGATAACTCATTTAATGAAATTCACTCAGGAATCCTGTGTCTGGCTGCTAGACAGATTTTGTCTTTGGCCTCTGTCGTTAATTTCCATATCTGCAGTGGATTACACCAGGCAAAATTGTCAACAGGAAAAATAGAGGCGTCTGCCACAATTGCAGTGTATTGTTGGTGAGTGAGGGTTGGTTTATAGATACAGACAGAAATACCAGAGTCTGTTGTCCAAACTGTGTTTGTCTGCAGAGAGGGGAAGATAATGAGTCAAAGCAAATTAAGGCTTCTGCTTAGAAGCAAAGGTTAGTATAGAAAAAGCTAAATACACCAAAGAAAGATGAAGTAAAATTACTTTTTTTAAACATCTTAGTGCATGCTCAGTCATCTAGGTAAGGAAATCCCCAAAAAGTTGATTCTGTTCATCTGGACGTAGCGTCAGTCACACAGTCTGAGGCTGAAGAAGACACTTGGATGAAGGACGAAATGTTTGTCCCACTGAAAACGCTACGTCCAGATGTCCAGAGTCAACTTTTTGGAACAAGTTTTTACAGTTAGATATGATAATAAAGCACAGTTTAGTTGCCATTTTACTTATACTCGAATGATATTATAAAAGCTTTTTCGTGACATTTCTTCCTTACTGGAGATTCCACGATCAACTGCAGGTGGTATTAGCGCAAAGTGGAAAATCACAGCAGTTTAGATTTGATATTTTCTGGGTCTGCTGGTCCTGTGGAGTCCACTCGGGTCCCCGTGACATACATTTCATCATCAGATGGTGAGCGTGGATGTATGCATGTATGAATTCTAACAGGAATGACTGCTTGGGCGTTAGGTCTCCGGCTGTCTGCAACCGGCTTTAGAGAGCATGGTCACTGAGTACTGAGATGGATAACGTGTAAAAGTCACCAAAACTCTGCAGACTCAATAACTGCAGAGTTCCAGACCTTCTCTGGCGTTAACATCTGCACACAAACTGTGTGCTGAGAGTTTTCATGCCTGAGCAGCTCCTGTAGGTGCACTGTGGCCCAGTACTTTTTGCCATATAGTTTGCATGGCCTCTCAAAAGTAACGTAGTGCTAGATTTCTATGTTTATTTTCTGTATTTAAGTTCAGTAAAGATAAAAACACGTGAAACACCAAGACAGTATTTTTGGGTTCAGTCCGAGTCCTTAAAAAGAGTCTTGTTTGATGCCTTTTAAAAAAAAAAAAATCATAATTTAAATAACTTAAATCAAGAACACAGCATGTGACTTCTAATTAACTTAATGACATCTTCTCTGAGGATGTCTTCTGAATAGATTAATAAACAGCCCAGTTTTATCAGTCGAAATAAATTCAATTCACATCCTATTTAGTAACTTTTATTTCTCTAAACTGATCATTTTAAACTATAAAAATCAAGTCAGCTGTGGATAAAGCACACTCTTCTGATTTATTTTACTGAATGTGTCCTTTGCAGCACAGTGTGATGGTATGCTCTTGGTAGACAGCAGGTTGAAGCAGGGACTCAGCGGTTCATGTGCTGCTTAATAACAGAATGATGGACAAGGTCTGCCCTTTATCTCACTGAACAACATTAGAGAGAAATGAAAGGTCTGTGCTCTTGACTTGGCCTCCTCACACAGGGGCCTTAAGGTCCAGTGGCACACACACACATGCACGCGCGCACACATTCCCGAGGGACAAACACGTGAGCTCCACAGAGGCTGTGAAATCTCTGCTCAACAGAAAGCTGTCATTTGGTGCCTGACGCGGGCTCGAGTTGCTCCTTAGATTTACTGTAGCAGTAAAGCTTCTCACTCCCCTCTCTGCCTCTTATAGGCTCTCCGCTTTAATGCTAATGGGGAACCTCTGTGGTGAAAGCCATTTGTGTGGAAGTGTGTCTGCCTGTTATAAATGATGTTATGGGGTCTAATGCACATGTTGTATCCCCCCCCTCCCTCCCACGGGGAGTCCACTGCTCTGCTTGCACGAGAGACAAAAGGCGGACTTGTCTGGCTGCTTTTTCCTCACGACCTCATTCTGTTTAGAGCTTCATGCGCAGCAGCGCTTTCCACAGAGGCAACGCACACAAGTATGATTAGACAACTCAAAGTGATGTGCTGCACCCGTACGCACACACACATACAGTGCTTTCCACATGCACAGAGAGAGAGATGAAAAGAGGCAGCTGCAAAAGAAATTCTCTCAGAGTGTGATCAAAAGAGACATTGATGTGATGTACAGTGGTTGTCCATGTCAGCACTGATGCAGTAATTAGGGGTTAAGGGAGGGATGGCTGAGGGACATTAGGCAGCAGAGTGAAACAGAAGAGAGCCAGGGAGTTACATGAATAAAAATCCCTCTGTTGTTCCCTTGTGGAAAAAACGAGCTCTAACCTGGTGAAGCAAGTAGGTACCCACTCAAACGCCGGCACTCCAGCAACCTCCACAAAGGCGCTAACATCCATTTTTCCCCACTCGCGCTTATAAACTGAACTCCCTTTCCTGTAGTTGGCACCATAAAAAGAATTCGACCTGTAATATTGTGGCCACCGGGCCTCTGCCCGTTTCCCCACTCTGCTCCTCTCTGACCTTCAGCGTAGTCTCTTCCTCACCAGCTCGCTTACCTTCCGCAAGATAGGAAGCGAAATAAGTACAGAGTGCAAGCACAGGTGGTAGTGCGAGCCGGAGATGTTAAGAGTCGTGTTTTACTACCATCTCATCTGCCGAGGTGTTTTTCAGGGCGTTAAATTCAGAGCAGAGCTGCACATCATCTCTGTGGTGGTGGCGATGGCAGCATGCTGCCTGAAAAAAACACGCAGCATACCGCTTTACGAGCCAAACATGGCCTTGGCCACATATAAATTAACGGCGTTTTGTATTTTGCTGCTTGTTCGCGTTGAGTTATTCCAGGTATGTAAATAGAATTATTTAAAAATGGAAAAAGAGTGTTGAGCAGGAGAAGAAGCTGGAACTGGAGCGAGAGATAGATGTTTGGTCTTTTGACAGCAAGTCTTGCGTGAAATGTGGTGTGCCGACTTATTATCATACAGCGCATGTTTACTTCAAGGCCACCATTTGCCTGGTGACAAAATTAATGGCAGCGAGTGTGTATACACAGGAGCATTTTACAATGATAGATTTGGGGATGAATGGGCCATTTGGAAGGCATCCCGATTCTCATTTTTACTCCCCTTAAAGGCCACAGTGGGCCTTTTTTTTTTTGCATTGTTTGATCTAAAAATTATTCCAAACTCCTGCTATGTTTATGGTTACATAATGCAATTTGACAATGACATCTGCTGGATGAGATAATGGGTTAGAGGTATATAATGGCGTGATGATATGTCAGCCTATTATTTATCTTTTGTATCAAAGTGAGCCAGACAGTGTTGTCTGCTTCTGATACGAGCTGTTTGTGGTTATCTATAGAAGGCACTTAAAAGGATCATGTCAGGGGCTCCACATTCCTCGTTCAATTAACACAAAAGTTTTGAAGGGAATTTTCACGTTGATTGTCTGCGTGTACAGCTGGCTTTGTTTTATGGCTATAAAATAAACAGATTTTAATGTCTTCAGAAAAATATGGAAAATCTGAAAAATGTATGGAAGCTTTCTGGTTTCTGTTCTGTAGTCTGCTTGTAGTCTTGTAGTCCAGTCACATTTGAGCAGGCTTAAGATGCCAGTGAGTAAACAGCACCTAGAGGAAAAGAGGGAAGGCATTTGCTCAATCCAATCTCAGAATCCTCGGCTGGTGATCTTTTTTATTAGTGTTTTAAAATGTATTCATGATTGGGAAGTTTGGCTCAGATATCAGTTGTTGGCTATTTAAGATGTTCTACATTGGAAATGCTGAAATACTGGCCATTCTCCCCACAGAGACTAACATAGCAGATAAATAAACAGGTTTCCTGGCCAAAAAATTTAGCTAACACATGAGTGCAAACAGTGCAATTCTTGGAGTGGTCACTATTATTATTGCATGTTTCTTTAAGCAGGTTGGCACATTGAGATCTCATTTTCAAACCTATGTATGAAATATATGTATGTAATATATAGAATAGAATACAATAAACCTTAATTATCCCACGAATGAGAAATTTGGGTGTTACCACTTATAGCAAGGGGAGTATAAGTATGGAAGGAAGACACAGAATAGTCCTTTATACATGAGCAACTGAAGTTTGTATATACAGGTAACAATGTACAGAAATATGTATAAAAATTGTACGGAGATATTTACACGAGTGTGTTTGAGTGTGTGTGTGTGCGTGTGTGTGCATGTGTGTGTGTTGGGGGTGGGTGGGGGTGAATGATTCTGGTGAAATGTACAGTGAACAAACAAGCTAATGAGTAGGATAACCATGTTAAACTGTGTTATAGAGTTATATGTATATATAGTATCTGTATGTCTACATACTTTTTATTACATATATGCATATATTATGTGTATAAGTAGTAAGAGTCTGTATGTAGGCATACAGGCACTCTATATACTGCACTTAGAAGATACATAATACATTTTCAGGAATTAAAAAACGTATTTAAATGTAAATGCTTTTAATGAAAAAATAATTATAGCAAATGTTCAAATGAAATAATGTAGCTGTAAATCCAGTTCTTCCATATTCAGTGTGGATTAGGTAGCTAAGGAGCTCATGTCAATGTTAATAGTAATCATGCAGTATCGCTCCCTTTAAGATTTTTTGTCTCCGACACAGTGAGGAGTGAAGGAAAGCATGAAGAAAGATTAACATGACGCTCACTTAGACACACAGAACATACAGTATCTCTCTCTAATATGATCATCTGCAGAAAAATGCACATTACAGTTTTGGCTAGGTAATGGTAATTAAAAGAGATTGAAGAATGCATTCCTGTGGAACACCTTTACTGGTGGCAAGGGGAGTTAAAACCTAAAAGCATCAAATAACATATGTTATCTGTAGCTAATTTGCTCCTTCTTGATATCCTTTGGGCAGGTACATTTTTTATACCTCATCCAAGTAGATACAATTAAGATTAAGCTAAGAGGTGTGGCTATTTTAAATGACAGGTATGCCAGGGAGTTGAGAGCTAATAGCTGTCTGCTAAATATCATCTGTGCTAATTAAAGTCAGGAACTGGAACCTCAGCTCACAAACTGTGTTTTAGTATTTTTGTACTGACCAACCAAGAAGTTTGTGCTTCAGAAGTGGTGAGTGAAATTCCTGTATTTTGTTATTCTGTTACTTGGTGCTAATTAGCATATGTGTGTGTCAGTGCATTGCAGCTGTGTAGTTTATCAGTGCAGTTTGCTAATCAGGCTTGTTAGCATTAGTTGATCACTTAGCATCTGAGGCTGTTTTCTAGAAGATAGTCAATTTAAAAAAAATACTAAAATGGCGACCAAAGTGATAATGTTAGACCTTTAAAATGTGTTTCATTTTTATCATCCTCCTCTCATTTTTCCTTTCATTTTTGTTTCAAAATTTTACTATAAAACAAATCATTTTCTTTCCAGATTAGCATTTTAGCACTATTTTAGAAATAATTTATAACCTTACAGTGCTTAATATTTTGTCCACCTGTTATAACACTTTTAGAATATTTTAGAAATCTGTTAAAAACTTGTTTAAAACTAGAACTTACTGAATTCATAATTTTATACCCAAATTTGAGCCAGCACACTAGACTTCTCCGACAAGTCAGAAATGAATAAAACCTAACATTCAATCGCTAACACAGTTTTCTTTGGTCATGAAGGCAAGTAAACAACTGTAATTTGGTAGTTTTACAATTTTTATTCTTCCAACTTTACAAATTTTTGTTTATTTTTACTGTTTCAGCAAAGTTATACTTAATGAAAACAATTATATTTTAGCATCAGAAATATAATTCTGATTAAACGGCTTGTGGATGCTGGTGGATTAACCATTACAGACACATGAAAACTTATTTTGGTAATTAGCAGTAGTGTTGATTTAGGGCAGCTGTGTCATAAACCTGACTTTGGCTGCTGGTCTAATACATTTTCTTCACTGTACATGAGGTGCTGTAATGGATTAAAACCCATATAAAAGAGTAACAAGATGAACGGTATAAGATGGACTTTGTCAATTCTTATGGTTTGTAAAAGGCTTCTAATTAGCAGCTGACTCAAAGCCTGAAATGTCAGAGTACCCTTAAAGGCAACAGCATAAAGAGCTTTAAGGCAGCTAAAGCTGCTTGCTAAAGTAGCGCCACAAAACAACAATATTTAATCACGGTGGCTCGTATAAAAATATAGAAACAGACAGTGGGAGCAACCCGAATTAAGCAGGAGAAATTGATTTATAAGGAAACATATTTTTGCAGCTGTAAGTTCTATTTTAGTTTGCTACTCAGTAGTCATGCCTGGATCACTTCATCTTTTCCTAGGAAGATAACCCAAAACATCAACCTAACCACCGGTTAGTTCTACATTTTTACAACGCTGCCTCTACCTACATGCACAGGAGGCATGTCCGGTGTTTGCGGGGCAATCAGGTGTCCCATTTCATGCAGGACTGCAAGACGTTGTCATCCCTTGTTCCCATATTGAGACAGAATCCCACATTCGAATTGGATTGTTTACAAAAGTCAACATAGGTCTCACAATAAACATGTGGCTGAAAGACAGATGTATTGATCGATGGATGCATCCCAACTGAAACCCAAACACCATTAGTAGACAGAACAGCAGCTGAAATAACAGTTAACAGTTTGACAGTCAATACAATAAAAAAGGGAATGCCCCTGGAGCCCAAAGATCATACAAGGCCAGAAAAAGAAACTCTAGCTTCCATTTATGCCTGTAAGAAGTTGGTGAAAGTACATTGTTCTTATTACTTATATTCTTTATGATTGACGCCAAATGTTTGCATGTTTACCCCACGCAGTGTGTGAATTCTGCATTTTAGAGTGTTCTTAAACACGTTAACAAAGAAGTATGTTTGTCCATGTCAGGAAAGTTCCAGCTCTCTGCAAGTTAATTGTCACACTTTTCTGTGAAGCCTATAAACCAGCAGCTTGCTCAGAGGTAGGAAATCAATGTGAAAGCTTTTAAATATGTTTGACAGTAATGCTAAAAATACTGCTCCATTCAACTGAGTTCACTTTAATGACCACACAGCTCTCGTGGTGAAATCTCTTAATGGTGCAGTTAGTAACAGCAGGTGTGTGTGGTTCAAAACATGGCAACTCCATTCACAGTCGGTTATTAATACTTGCAGCATGCGCTTTAATCTCAGTATTATTCATGTGTTATTGTTTCTGTTGATTGCGACACAGAAAAAGTGTCTGCTTTTTTCCCTTTTTGTTTCGTCCCCACATGAACACGTATTAGGAGCATTATGGTGCGTGGGTTTGGCCCAACATGTCCCTACTATGCCAAATTGTTCCACTTGTTTCAGGGAAAACCTTCATAGCTTAGGGGTGTATTTGTCCGCCCAAAGCAACCCAGTCTAATATCTGTGAATTTTGTTACAAATTCCATGGTGCAACATTTTAAACAGTATCTGTGGCCTAGCTTTAGAGGGAGTGCGTCGGCAGGCGGTTCGGGGCAAAAGGTCGGCGCGACACAGGGGAAAGGAATTGAAAGTGCAGAGGAACAGCTGTCTAGATGATGGATAGAACAGGTGGCTTAGGGACAGATGAGGAGGAGAGAGGCGAGCATGTTCATCTGCATTTTATGCCCATCTCGGTGAAATGGAGAGGAAATCAGTCTGGCTGGGAAGAAGAAGGATTTATGACCTCATCAGCTTTGATGGATGGATGCTACCTGTGGTGTATGATCGTTTTTGCCGCTTTTTTTAATGCCGGTTATTTGATATTCTCAAAGCGGTGGACACAGCAAAAACACATTCTGCGATGATGTGCAACTCCAAAGCCACCGGTGGTCAAAAATGTGATATACTCTTTCAGCAAGCGGGGGATGTTTATTCAAATATTGGCTGTTTTCCCAGCAGCAGCAAACGCGTCGGCACCGAGAGAGTTCATCTCTCTTATGAATGATACTCTTTGCTTTGGTGATATTTAAGAGCCTCTGATCAGCAGTTCGCAGGTAGACACGGCGAGCTGTCTGACTGATCGGAGAGGGGGGCGGATGGGGAGTGGTGTTTCCTCCGCCGGGGATCGTGCTGAGTCAGCGGGCTCCGGGAGGCCGTCGTCCATTTGTTAAGCGGCCTGTCACTTCCACTGCCTTCGCCGTGGATCCTGCGGGTACTTTATGTATTGATTTAACAGGGAGCCTTTCTCCATTTTTTAACATAAATGATGGCTCACTCGGCTCGACGCATCGAAGCCAGTTGTAGCCGTGCGAGCTGGCCTCCATCAGTACTCAAAGCACAGGGGTCGCAAGAAAATGAGCTCTGGGTATTAGGAAACACAGTAAATCTACCTGCAACTCATTCTGAAAACTGGCATCCCACAGCGAAAAAAAGGACTTTAAGAGGAGACGATATTAGTTTGATGGAAACAACTTTTGTGATTTTCCACTGTGTCTTAAAATAGTGTTAGTGCTCCAGTTTTTCTCCGCTTCGCCCAAATTCCCGCTACATCAAAACATAAGGCTCCTGGGATCCAGCAACGCTCCCGAACATAACATCTCTGTCAGGCAGTGCCGCTTCTGAGACGAAAAGTCCCATGTGTACGTAGATTTATTTAGACTTATAGAAATGGAAATATCAGTGAATTCCAGCTTTAACTTTCTTAATCCTGACTTTTAAAATCGCTCTGACTGTTTCGATGTCAGACATTTTTAAAAAAATAGGCATCGGTTGGGACTCAAACTCAAACAGCGGTTTTGGGCTCAGAAAAAGCCTTTTGATGTCTAACTAGTAGAACTTTCTTCCTCTCTTACAAAAATATGTGAAAAAGCTTTAAACATTTATCACAACGCACTTTTATATAGTATGACTAGATATCAGCTATTCCCTCGTGCCTTCATGAAGCAATGGGAACTGGATTGGACACACAGGCTTTGACCATCAACAAGATTAAATTACAGTAGCTGAAGTATATTTAGTTGGCATTCTTTTTGTTCAAATAATGGACAGTACTGGGGTTTATTATATTCTAATAACACAGGTTGGTTTAGTTGACGCAAGTTTTGTTCTTGTCCATAAAAACTGGCTGAAAAAAAGGAGGAAAAAATACTCAGTAAAACTTAATTTCCTGCTCAGCAACACAGTGGACTTGGAGGCTGCTGTGGTAATGCTCAGCTCCACAGAGAGAACTGAATAAAGGGATAAGATGAGTATAGGACCACCCAGTAGAAAGTCAGACATTCAGAAGACAAACCAGATGAACAAATACAGTCACTTGGATGCAAGTGAATTTGTAAGTCAGAGACTGAAGGCTACAGCAGAGCACTTGAAAACTGTTTGTACCCTCAAGAATAAGATTCCTTGATTGTGTGGTGTTTTTTCCTAGCAGTGGATCAATTAATAAAGGCTTTAATGCGCATTAGTCCTGTAAAATCCCCACGTCCTCTTGTTCTAAGACATAACACCTCTGGGTATCTTTGAATTCATCCA
Source organism: Benitochromis conjunctus (assembly GCA_015052645.1). Classification (NCBI taxonomy): domain Eukaryota; kingdom Metazoa; phylum Chordata; class Actinopteri; order Cichliformes; family Cichlidae; genus Benitochromis; species Benitochromis conjunctus. Next base: position 48,424 of record VOQK01020784.1, read on the forward strand.
TACCAGTCACTGTAATAAATGGCTGAGCAAAGCTCGGCTCACTTATCATTTATTAGCATTTGCCCAGCAAGGAACAGCACATTATCAGAAGTGAGATTAATTAGTGACCTGCTGCGTAACGATAAACTGTCATCGTGCAAGATGAAGCAGCTCGGTAACGTGTTGTTGTCCAGTTACATCATTCTTCCCCCGAGCTTCTGTAGACCAGCCTCTGTGCTCCTTAACATGCACCAGATGCTCTTTCTGCCAAGAGGATGATACTTTATTAGACTGATGCAACTGCGATCCAGATCTGGCAACCGATTTTAATTATTAGCCCTGTCGAAATCTACTTTCTTCCCGATTTGTGAGAAAAAGAAACTTCCTGACTTATTTAAAAGCAGTGCGCCATCCTGAGCTAAAACCTTAGAGCTGTAAATGCTGGTTTGACTCTCAAACCGAAGGTGTTAATTAGGTTAAAGGTCATGAATTGTGAAATTTTGTTTTTGGGTTCTGTTTTTTAATAAAGTCTGAGGTGTAAAATAGTTCCACCAGCCTTCCCACATCTGCCGATGGCCTCCCAGCCATCTGAAACCAGTAAGGATTTTATCCACAGCATCTGGATAACCAATAGTCATCAAGAAGAACTGGTGCATCTCGACCCACTCGCTGCCTGCTTGCTTCTGCCAAAGTGAGTCTCAAAGCTCAATGATAAAATACATTACAGTGCACTATGAGACATACAACTCAGCCACTCAAATGTCTCAGTTATGAGTAAAGCACATCGCATGTTCTGTTGCCAATTCACAGCAAGTTCTGAGTTCAAATCTTCTGATGTCTGAGGCTTTCTGTGTCAGGTGTGGATGTTCTCCCTGTGTCTAAATTGGTGACACTAAAGAAGCTGATGTGAAAAAAGTAGAACAGACTCTTAAGCGTCTGCAAGTTCTGTATGAATATTTCTGAAAGGTAAAGTGTGGCTTGTAGCGTAAAATGCATTTCTAGACCTACTGACCAATCAAAGCACGATTCTCACTTAGAGCAACTTCACGTGTTTCTCCATCACAAAGCTCTAAGTAAATGATTTTCTAATACAGAGTAATGGTGGTGTGGCAATATGCTGATTGCAATCAATGCACATTAAGTGTGTCGCACACGGCAGTAAAATCACGTGTCATGAAGCATTTGTGGTAGTTTTGCATTTGCACTTATTTTGTGCATAAATTAACAACATTTCCAAGCACATGTCAGTAACTGGAGCACAGAGTCCCCGTAACTATAGGAGAAACCCTTGCATTAGGGTGTTGTTGCCCTTTAGGTGGATGTTTTTTGGGTCAGGAAGTGTGGTGTAATGTCAATGTAACCTGTGCCGGTCTAACATGCTGATGAAATGAAGCAGAGTGGTGGATGCAGATATGGTAGCATTTCCAGTTGCTACAGTACTGTATGCATGAATTATGAAATGTGCACTTGGGACCAGGGGTAGTGCAGATCATGCATAAATGCAAGAACAAGCTGGGCTTGTGTGAGTTTTTGAGGGTATGAGTGCGAGCGGTTCACTGAAGGACGGCCTCCGCTCCAGCCCACACGATCTCTTAAAGTTCTCAATAACAGCTTGGATGTGCCTCAGTATGGGAAGTCCTCTATAGTATGTTAGAAAGTAGCCACATGCAAACTGACATTACAAACTGGAGAAAGGTTTGTAATTGTAATTTAAGACAAAAATATGTCAGCTCACAACTTATGCAGGATGAATCATCCAGTTCAAACTGGATTGTAGCTCATCAAATCATTTTCATTCTGTTTATGGCTAATTAATTTTAAAACACTTAACATCAGTTCATTAACCCAACATTTCCATAATGCAACAATCTGTTGTGTTTTTCCTGGCAAACAACCCTGCTGATCAAGTGCAGTTTAACTAATCCAGGCTAAAATGACCCACTTAATCTGCTGATGTGATTCAAATTTCTTTGAAGAGAAACGAGCTTTCAGTTTGTAGGCAAACAAACGCAATCAGAGAGAAAAATCACCATTAGCATTCGTATTGCGGGCGCAGTGCTGATTATTTGATGTCACATGACACAGGTGTGGTAGTTTTTGTTAGTCACTGTAAGAAATGCTGCAATAAAAAGCAAGCAGATTTGATTGACATTATAACTTTAGTTGACTGATTGTTTTATCAGCATGGGTGCGATGACAGTCAATTACAATGACTGGTTCAGTGACAAAACCCCACAACGTTCATACTTTTTAGGGTTCATTGATGAATTATTCTATCATGTTTAAAATGTCTTAAATATTATGATATCATGTGAAATTGGTGACTGTGTTTATATTGTCATTGACATGGTTTTTCCCACTAAAAGAGCTAAAGGAAAGTATACTATAAATATAGGACAGGATATAATAAATATTGGAACCTTCATTTTGCAAGGTTGGATCAAACTCACCACCAGAGATCAGAGTGCATTTTGGGAAATTCTTGGTTCAAGAGACTGGATGGCACTTTTCATATTTTAATCTCAGAGAATACCTAAGAGATTAAAACATCTCTGCAAAGGCCTTGTTACACCAATGCAGAATTTGACAACAACATTTCTGGTTTTATTACAACTCTAATTAAATTTCATTTTTTTTGTAACGCATATTTTATCATCTATATTCAGTATTTTGTCATCAGTTCTTAAATAAAAATAAATAGTTTGCATATTAAAATACGTCTGGTATTTATAATTTATGGCAGCCGTGATTTAGCTGACTGTGCGTTAGCCTCTAAATGAACTAAGAGCACCAGTAATGCTTCAAGAGAAACCTGCTCTTCGGGTAATTAATTTTACTAGTTTGAGTAGGTGGGCTGGTAAAGAGCTGCTAGATGGGTAAGACATACACAGATGGAGCCTTACTGTATGTGGGCTGTGGTGTTATTATGGCAGTGTGAGGGACTACAGTATTTTCTTTTAAGGTTCTTTAAAAGTGCTCCTCCCTTCCGTTCCCGCTCCATTTCTTTCGCACTCCCCCATCCTCTCATCTCACACTCTCCCATCATCTCGCTCTCTCGCTGTCTCTCCTGCAGTGCTGTGATTTTTTTTTTTATGTAAAAATATCAACTGTAATTTTTGGATCGGGCCTCTTTGTGCGCCAATTAAGCTCTGATGTTTGTTAGGATGCCAAGCCTAGGTTTGTTCTGATGAGCAATGATTAAGTTATGGTCTCTCTTTTTTCCACTAAATGTATTCAGCGCTTCATTCCAGTTTTTAAACAGTCTGCGTTTCATCTATTTCTTATTAGCAGCTGTCTTCAAAGCCAAGAGACAAAACAAGACAAATGCCACTGCTGGGATCTTTTGCAGGAGGGAGGACGAGTGGAAGGTTTGACACGAAAGTATCAGATGCACAATAATTCAATTACAACATCTATTGAGAGACAAGAGAAAGGAGAAACTTTGCCTGGGGTTTCGTCCTTTTGACTACTCTTCGCCCCCACACCAGCAGCAGTAGCCTTATTATCTGAGCTGGATAAAAACCTCTGGCCTGGTTCTGAGGATGTCATCATTAAACCGGGCTTTGAGGGATCCCATAGAGTTTCAAACCAGCTATTTGATGCTCCTGTCTGATCTGATCCGCTTGTGTGATCAATTATGAATTAGAGAGCCATGGATAGACAGAGAAGAGGTGGTATTAAGAAGCCTCTGCTGCAATGGAGCCATACACCACATGAAATAACCCATCCATCCCCCACCCCGCAACAAATTTCTACCTCTTCTACAGAACCTCATCCAAATTTTTAACTGAGTCAGAGAGAAAGCAAAAAGGAAAGAATCAGGGAGAAAAAGGACTTTGCTGATGCTGCTTGTTATTTGGATGCATTGCCGTGTTGAGTAGATGATGTTTCTGATGTGAGGTTTTGGAGGCACATGGCAGCAGGCGGAGGCACAGTGATGCAAACACTCGGCAAACACTCACAGTGATGCAAACACTCGGCTTTGGTCAGGGAAGAGCTGCTGCTCTGATCTCTGCGCTGTAGGAACACAGTGGGAATCAGCCACGTAATGACTGGCATGTGTTTGCTCGTGTGTGGGCAGGTGATGCTCAGCGCTGCCAGACTGATGCTTGATCACTTGTCATAAAGTTCCTGATTAACCAATAAAGAGAACCCAGTCTGTGAGCCCTCATCATTATCATCATCAACAACCTTTCTCTTACTTTTCTCTTAAAGCATACTTTGGATTTTTCTGCGTTTCTTTTGATCTAAATCGTGCAGGTCTGCACTGTTTCATGTAGTGTTGAGCGATGGGTATTTTTCTCTGAACACTGCTTGAAATAGCAGCTTCTCTCTGTGTCCTATAACCCCCCACCCCTACCCCAAAAGAGTCTCTTCCACATGAGTCACTGTCTGCCTGTGCTGCTCCACCTGAGGGTTTCATAAAGATGATTCTCCTTTGGGATCATACCAGCATGCATCTATTTCCTCTTCCTGAAGTGAAACTAGAGCTGGTGGTTTATGTCTTTCTCCTGCAGTTCTGGGACCAGAGCCCTGCTGAAGATTTTTTTGGCAGCCTGGCAGGTACCTCAGGCAGTTTATATTCACATAGACTTCTATTCATAGACTGAAATAAATCTATTTTTTTCTTCTAAAAGTCTCGAAAAATGGAAAACATGATAGAACATAATAGCTTTTACTGTGCAAAAAGCTTCAGTAATTTCTCTCCAGAGTAATCTTTGGTCCTATTTTCTCTTTTGTTGGTGTGGAAATGTTTAGGCTGCCTTTTTACCCCCCTTTGAACATCGCTGATCACAAATGATGTCCTTCCTGCCACTGAATTGTTTTTGTTGGCTGCATTATTTTTTTTTTAGGTAGAAGCCAAGAAACAAATGTGGGAAAATGAAGTGTTGCAAAGACGAAATGTTGAAATCACAAATGAAAATTTTACTGTGAGAAATAACCGGTAAACTGTGGAATTCTCAGAAAGCATTATCGTTGGTTTCAAATCATTTAGAAATTTATTTAGAGTCACATAATCTGCTTATAGTTGATTAATGTCATAACTTGCTTGCTTCAGGCTCACAGTGAGATTGTGTTGGCTGTGAAGTTAGTGATTTGTTTACGGTGACAGGTCGAAGTGCGTCTTTGGCTCGTTGATCAGCAATAATTTGGATTTATTCATCAGCCCTGGAGCCCTCAAGTGAAGTCTCTTTGGTCTCCAGGTGGTACAGCAGGTGGTAGTTAGTGGCCTGGCAGGGACGCAGCTGCCCGCAGCTTCGGGTAAACTGGAACCAGGCCAACTACACTGGAGCGCTGTGAGCTTGACCAGATTTACCCCTTAAAAATTGTGCTGAGTCCAGAAAGTAGAGTAACCAGTACTCCAGTGCTGGCATGGAGGCCGGGTGAAATATTACAAGTGGGTCAGTGCTGCAAACTGGATTTTTCCAGTCACAGTAAACAGGATATGTGCTGTCAGATGTTATAAAGTTGATGCACCAGGTGGATTATATTACCTGTAGCTGCTTGCTGCGGTATAGGTGTGCAGCGTCCTTCAGTTTCTCTGTTATAGCGGCTCTCCCATCATGATGCTCATTTCAAAAGCTACAGTGGCAATGGCAAAAATACCCCAGCCTGATGTTAGCTATGTCCGTATTTTACATACAGTTTATGGTTAATCCCAGTAGACCTGAAATGTTCAACTTTACAATAAAATATACATATTCACAGTCTGGTGCAAAAAAGTTTTGGTTTCATTAGTGAATATCCCCCTCATTGTGCCTGAAGTTAATTTATTTTCAACTCATCACTTTAAATTGTATCTGTTTTTTTATTATTAAGAGTTTTAGGAGCTTGCTGTCCACTAGATAGTGCCTCAGCCAATTTCAGTCACTTAACTGGACTTTTAGACTTTGTGTGTGCGTGTGTGTGTGCGTGCGTGCGTGCGTGCGTGTATGTGTGTGTGTGTGATTAATAGCTCAAACATGAAATCTGTACTCCAGTTTTACTGTGTGAGTTTGTAGTATTTGTGTTAATTGTTACTGCAGTTTTGCAGGTACCTCTGTCTGTGTGATACATTACAAGTACAATCTAAGGATGCAGCTTGCTAACCAGGCTTCCTACTGTGAACCAAAAACTTGATTGACTAAATATGACCAAATATGGTCATTTCCACAGGGCCAAAATGCTAAAGTGAGGCTATGAACAGGAGCCCACAAACCAGCGGGTGTTGTCCAACTTTAATACACACTATACGCTTGGAAGCAACTTCCTACCCTGAGCTGTGGTCCAAATCAAACATCCATCCATACCACATACACTGCATGCCCCACAAAGTTAGCAGTAAAACATTATGTGTGTTTTCTTGTCTCATCAGGACTGTTTCCTGCATGAGCACATCTCAGGTCATTCAGCTGTGTGTGTGTGTGCGTGCGTGTGTGTGTGTGTGTGTGTGTGTGTTGTACAGTAGGTGTGTGAAAGCAACAGTGTCTAAGAGATTCCCACGGTGTATTCATTTAACTTGACACCGAAGAATCGACACCACATTAAAGCATTGCTTTGCAGCAGGGAGCGTCCCATGTGGGTTCTTGCAAAAACTATACGTGATGAAGATGAGGGAATTTTTATGCCCCTGGGTGGGCAAAAATGACAGCGTTTATATCATTATATTATTTATCTAGGTACAGCTGCAAATAAGCTAAATACCCAGATAGAAGTGTATTGGCACATTTTGCAGCCTGTGTACTCTCTGTGTGACAGATGGAATAAGCATTGTGAAGAAAAAAACAACATACAGGCAAAACAGCCTCAGTAAGTCAGCTTCTAAAGTGAGATTAATGAAG
>VOQK01020787.1:1595-22480 GCA_015052645.1 Benitochromis conjunctus
AAAAAAAAATTTTTCCGTTTTTCCCCCTTTCCCCCCCCCCCCCCTCCAACCTGCTTCTGTTCATCCCAGCCTTTTATTTCCAGGGACGGATCGACAAGACGGGGAATGTCTTTATCCTTTTTTTAAGTTTAATGTCAGAAGCCGCAGTGTGGCACTCACTGTCAGCCTCCTCTTACAGGTTCATATTCCTCCTCCTTTGCTAAAATAGACTCGTGTGTCAACTCCAAGCAGAGTGTGATTAATTCTGAGCCACTGGACAAGGTGTCGTCCTCTCTCTTTGTCCCATCGCTCATCTGATACTAGTAGATGTTAATCGCTTCTCGCTGCGACCCTACAGATGGTCCACTCTGGTTAAAGCGCTGCACAAACCCCATCAGAACAGGAGCAAGCGGTTCTGCTTCCTTTGTCTTATTGATAATGGGACGTGTAGATGTGGCGGGTTGATGAGAAGTGAGTCCTGTGATGGTGCCAGTAAGGATTAAGATTAATGGCTCCACCAGGCCTCTGTCTCCTGTTTAATAATGCTTATTTATCACTGTCACCGCACACCGATGGCGTGCACCGAGCAAACCGTACTCAACAATAAGCTAAACGCGCGCATAATTCCAAACGCACGTTCCTCTCATAAGCAGAACGAGAGGTTATTTTTTCCACTTCATGTTCACCACCAACACTTTAGGCACAAGTGTGTGTATGTTGGAGGAACCTGGCATCCCAAGTCACCGACTGCGCGTGCTTATGAAAGTCTCTCTTCTCGCTGCATTGATCCGGGTTTGTGTAGATTTGCATACAATTGCGCAAAACACGGCAATCACAGGGGCTTGTGGAGCATGTGTAAACATCTTTTATGAGATTTGAAAATGCTGCACAACCACATGCCTCACAGAAGAGATGAAAGGAGGCGAGAAAGAAGTGAAAGAGGAAAAATAAGGGACCTCTGGCCTTCTACTGCTGCGCGAATGAAAGCCATTTTGTCTTCTGTGTTTCTGCTCAGCTCCTTTCTCTCTCTTCCTCTGTGTGAGAGTGTGTGTGTGTGTTGCCCTCTTTCTCTCTGTGCTTCCACTTTTCGTCCACAGGCATTTCTCTCCCTAATGGAAAATAAAGACTAGAGAGTGACCAAGATGGGGGCTCCAAATGAAAAACACGGGGTCGGTAGCCTGAGGCCAAGGCCTGTCCATCTAGGCCCCAAAGCCTGAAAAGCCCATCTCTCTTCTCTGCTGCACATGCTTTCAGAATATAGATATCATAACAATGTATGCATATGAAACTGGAAACCACCGTGCTGCCCTGGCTTCTGTTATTTTATTTATTTTTCAATTTTATATGTAAGGTAAGTTCTTACCCACTTTAATATCTGATGGCTGAGGCTTTGCAGATCTTGGCGTATCATCTCTCGAGTACTCTTGTGGGACCATCTCTTGTCATTTTATCTCATGAAACAGGAGCTTGTTTTTCTTTTCTGTGTGCCACTGTTGTTTTTGCCACTGTGGAAAGAGAGGAGCTGATAAGATTACTGTGGATTTTCAATCAATAGAATTGTACATTGTTGTAAAAATGTTGTGCTGCAGACTTGGCAGCATGCTATTCCGAGTATCCACAGCAAATCTGCAGATTTATAATAGCTGAGATACAGTGTGTATGACCTGTCATGTGTTTCATAAGTGAATTGCAGAAACCCATGTCCCCCTGTAGTCCAGGAGGACAACCTCGCCCAGCCCCAAAGTCTAGCTCTATATAACGTGGTTTCATATAAGATGCATCTGATTAAAGCAGTGTTATCTGCAGAGGTTGCTACCCAATTGAATTACATTCAGTCTCTTCATCCATACTCCATTTTATTCTGTCTGTGTTTTCACAGACTGCCCTTCAAACATGGCTGTTTCCCCCAACACACCATCATTGTCCAGATTTGGCCACAAGTCATGGCATGTAATGGCTGAGAGGGTTAGTCTGTGCTTAGCCCACACATCCAGCTTATCTCCGACTGCAGAGACCGAATGAAACAAAAGTCTAAATAAAGCTTTTGGCGCTATCAAGACTGTGGATAACGATTGTCCCCTACAAATAAACGCTTTTCCAGATAGCTTTTTCAATCACTATGTTTAAGCTACAACAGGGCTGTACTCTTGTAACTCCACTGATGGAATTTTGCCTCAACAATAGACTCCAGTTTGTACCCTCAAGCAGAGTTGTTGGACTGAAGGCTTTTTCCTCACTGGGGTAAACGGGCTGGACTTGAAATGCAAGAGTCTGGATAACTCTCCCTTTATACTGTCAGCTCAGAGTAAGAAATCTCAGTTATCTGGCAGTGATATGATCCAAAGCTCACAACAATATCTCTGGTGAACCATGAATAACTTTTTTTTTCTGTCCCTGTCCACTGATTTTTATTTTGTTTTGTTTTTTGTGTTATTATCATGTGATTTGTTACATTCTAGCTAAAAAGCAAGGAGATGCTTCTGAAGGAAGCTCGCCAACATTGGCCAACTCAACTGAAGTCATGCAAGGAGGCTGAAAGCTTTGAAAAAGAGAAGGTGCTCAAAAGTCATGCATATTGTATTTTCTATCATATATAACTGAATCCTGTACAAAAACAATATAGTTATGGTCAAACATCTACACACACTCATCATGGGCACAAATATCATGGTAATTCTGAGCGTTTAATCATTTCTTTGAAATGTAATTTTTCAAGGGTGGAATGAATGGACACCAAACATCTGTAAGGACTAAAGGAAAACAGGAATTTGAAGCACAAGTTGGAAACTATTTTGGATTTTCTCTGCATACATACACACTCACATCAGTCTTTGTGTGCTGAAGGCGCTACAGTGTCTTTTAATTCCAAAAGGCCAAGGCCAATTAACTACCAGTTAGTGATCATGATTGATTTGTTTAGTAATGGTACAATCCAACGGACTGTAAAAATCTAAGAGGGAGAAATGCAGTTTTATAAAGTTGAGAAGGTCTCGTGAAACCATTTCTAAATAACCGAAAATTCCCAAATCATCAAGTTACCCAGATGTGTCACCATTATGCCATGGTCTGGAAGAAGACAGCAACTGTTATATTTAACGCAAACTAAATCAGCTAGGATGTTATAGAAAAGCCCAGGAACCACTAAGGCTCAAGCCTGCTATGAACAGGAAAATGCTAGAACGTCATCGTCACTGTCTACAGTGAAGCGAGTTTTACATAGCCATGGACTGAGAGTGTGGTGACCAAGGAAGAAGCCCCTGCTCCGAAGTCGACACATTTAAGCTTGACTGGTATGTGCGACTGCTTACAAGAACAAGCCAAATGCCTGCTTGAGAAAAGTTTGGTCAATCGAGATGGAGCTATTTGACCACAATGACATGGTGGTCTTGAAGGCGTCAATGAACTTTACCAATTGTCCCAAGAAAAGTGCTCAAATATCCGCGCAGAATTACACCAGAAGCTTACTGATAGCTACCTAAAGCGTCTGGTTGATGTGCAACATTTATAAATATATATAAAGTATGCAACTCAAAATAACCAGTGATAAATCTGTATATAAATCTGTATATGTAAAACAGCACCTGCATGTTAGACAACACATTTAAGGAAAAGTGATGTATAAGACTAAGAGCGGCTTAGAAACAAAAGGGTAACATGTCAGCTGTGAAACAAGGGTAACACTAAAGAACAAATGCAGATGAATCAAGCAGCTCTCGGTGGGGAAGCTCATGATGCTAACATTTGCGAGTGCACTGCTACATATGGATATTAGCCTGGTCAACGAGGAGCAGCAAAAATAGCATGTATAGCGTGCTATTTGTGTCTGTAATCAAACTGCGGTAAAATCCCAGGCTACTCTACTCCCTCCCACTCCGAGATGAGTTTAACTCCATGTGGAGTCACACTCACAACTCCTGAAGGGCCCCTTAATTAAGGGGTAGATTATAAATACAGCAGAAGATTTTCAGAAGCCTTGGTCCTTTTCCAGCTGAAACAGGACCTTCTGATCATTGTCTGCGGCGAAATAACCACACAGAAGTCATTTTTTGTAAGTGTGCTTTTTTTTTCCCTCTATTTTTGACACAAGTAGGTACTACACCTTCAAGGAACGTGGTTAGTAAGCTGACATCACGGTTGACTCTGTGTTGGAGCTCTTTATGACCCACTCCCACTTAAGGTTAGTTGGTTTGGAACAGCACTTTCCACACGAACAAGCATACAGAGAGAAAGTGTGTGGGGAGGGTGCAAGGGCCAGACTGGAATTGAGCCCATGTTTGATTCCAAAAACATGTGGGAGGGGACACATGATACATCTTGTGTAATTGTACAGGATTATGCTCTTTCAGAGGTAGGACCTTTAAAGAAGACCTCAATTAGGTGTGCTAAAATGCTACTTATCATATTAAATATATGGGGGGGGGGTCTTTCTTTATTTGACTGCATGTTAATGGAGAAATGTAACACTTGTGTGATCATTCTCTCTTCAACCTGTTGTGTGCGCCGTCAGCAAAGACAGTTTTCTGTGGTCAGGCATGATAGTAAAACAGCTAATTACATTGTCTCTGCCACTGCCAGCTTTCAGCTCGGCCAATTGTTGGACAATAAAATTATCCATCCAGTTTACTAAAGCTGTGCTGCGGAAATTATTTTGTGGGAGTTGTGTTGTCTGTACTGCGAGAGATGGGAACACAAGTCAGCTGTAAGGCTACATGTTGGAAAGCTTTTTCTAACGTAAATATAGACATTTTCTCCAGTGAAATAGATTTTTTTCTTCCTTTGAATTCCCTTCTACTGTCTCTTTCACTCGCTCTCATGCTGAATTTATGAGATACATTTGCCAAGAAGGGAATTCCACACAGTAGATTGTGGGAAGTAGACTTCAAATGTCTTTTAAGTGCAGACTGTGCTGTGGTAGTCGCTTTTAAGCTTTCTTTTCTCTCATGTCTCGCCTAATAAACAAAGCTGCCAAGCACCCAGCGTCTTGCAAAGTCTCCTGTGTTTTCTTTTTATGCAACAAGCATATACTTGGATATTTTTTTTCCCCCTCTGTCTTTCCTAGACTTTAGCTCTGAATCTAATAGAGCAGACTGCAAAAACACATGTCGCCAAAATCTTGATAGAAAATAGATCCACTGATTGAATGATGATGATGATGGTAAAGAGTTGCCTCTTAAAAAGATCTATCAGAACCTAAAGAGCAACTTTCTGCTTCTTTTAAACCTTCGGGGGAAATCGTCATTTGTTATGCATGTTTTGCATCATTTGTTATGCATGTACACTGGGTCAAGGCCAAAGTGCACTGCAAGTGGTTTGCATCTGTAAAATATTAACATGCACAGCAAAGACATGTAAAGCAAGGAGAAAAGTAATGCAGTCATATTGTCACTACAGCAATGAACAGCTTTATTGGATATCCCAAATTTTCCTCATCATGCAGATAGTGGTACTAGCACACTCATGAGTGGAACAAATCACAGTTGGGATAAACTGTTGGCTTGTCTGAAACCCTTTTGATCATCTGACTAATCATGATTTTCCCCCATAAGACCTTCTCCTGACCTTGGTGAGTAAAATAATACTTTAACCAACACTAGTTTAAAAACCAAAGTTACTCAACTGAACCAGAGTTACATGTCAAATACTCGGGACAGCAGCTGAAATGTAGAAAATGACTTTGACCTTGTTTTAAATAAACATCTCGCCACGGGGCATCTGAAAATCCTCTTCATTGACCAGGATTTTCCATAGTGGTAAAAACAGCAAATGCAAACGTCAACCAATTTGATGAGCTGTTTCACAGCTCAGAACTCCACTGTCCATGGCTTCCTTTGACCTTTGAGTAATGACATAGAGCTTGTATCCCACTGTGAATAGAGCTCTCTCAAAGAGGGAATGTTTTGCAGTGCTTTGACACTTAACCTTTGCTCACATCTGCTCCGGTCCATCGGCTGCCAAATCAGCTGATATCATTGATTTTTGTGTCACGTGGAAACTCTATGCGTTAGCTTCTGGTTATTTAGACATCCCTCTGAAAAGATATCATATTGCACTTTGTCTCGACATGTAAAGTGACTCCTGAACTTTGTGGCTTTGTGTTCTTTTATGTTCTGCTCTGCACTAACTTTGCTGACTGTGCTCTTTTGAATATCTAAGGGTAAAGTGAAGAGGAAGCAAGATGTGTAGGCTGATAAAGCATGCTGCACAAAAAAAAAAACCCCTCTGTATGCTATAACTGGTAGATGTGCAGCTCTTATCTGGTATTTCTGTATGTGTGCATACATGGCTGTATCTATGATTTGCAACTTTAACTTCTTTACTAAATTTTCACTGAACAAGAATGACAGAGGTAGAAAATCTGAGTATGGAAAGATGGCCAGTACCACCATTTAGGACAAACTTTGAATTTGTGTTTGTTTTTATTTAGACTGATTATGTGTGCTAGAGTTTTCTAGCTTCTGGGTGTTTATATAAAAATCCACCATACGACTAAATATTCATGTCCATGCTTAAGAATAGAAGAGACAGTGGGTAGAAAGCTAATGTGGGTTTCAATTCAGAGTTGGGGGCTTGTTTTGCATCGTTATAGACCTGGATTTAACTCAGCTCATGGGTAAGAGCTTTGCATTAGATAATTACTGCTGCGACTAATATTCCACTTAAAAATTTGGTAAAATTGTAAAAGTCAGAGCAAGTTTACATGCATGATGTGAAGAGAACCCAGGCGAGTGGGACTAAACAACTGTGCAGCCCTAAGAAAACCACTTATTGGTGAGACTAATCAGAAAAAAACAGGCTTGTGTTTGCTGGGAAGCATAAATGTTGAACTTTGGGTCAAAGTAAGTTTATGGGAAATGATCATGTGGTCTAATGAGTCCAGATTTACTCTGCTGCAGAGTCATGGGTGCATCAGCAGCAGACGAAGTGATGCACCCATCATGACTAGTGCCTAGCATACAAGCTTGTGGAGGCAGTGTTATGAGCTGGGGTTGCTTTCACATCTAGGTTCACAAAGAGTATGTGGCCAGAAAATGAAGTCAGCTGACGATCCGAATATACTGAATCTCCACACTTTTTTCATCAGCAGATTTTTTTTCCTTCCCTGTTGGCATGGACATACTCCAAGATGACAATGCCAAGATTCTTCGGGCTCAAACTGCCAAAGGGTAGTTCAGAGCACGATGCATCATTTTCCCACATGCATGGCCACCAAAGAGTCCAGACCTTAACTCCACTGAACTTAACTTTGTCTTAATCAATACAAGGTCTTGGTTTTAAAATGAACAGAAAAATCAGCTCTGGATAGAAATAAATGGTGTGACATTGTATAAGTTTACTGAAGCTTCGTCAGGGCAAATGCATCCCGTCATCAAAACTAAAGACGGGCAGTGTTATCTACTAATCGGACTGGTGGTTTGAGCCATGGCAGCTCCAGTCTGCATGCCAAAGTGTCCTTGGGCAAGATGCTGAGCATCAGAAGGTGGCTATGTGTCAATGTTCAATAAAAAAAAAAAGTGCTTGCATGAATATATGTGTGAATGGGTGAAACAGACATGTTGTATAAAACACTTTGAGTCCATTTAACTTTTGTTATGTTGCTCAAAGATGTTCCCACGCAGGTTTTAAAGGCTGAACTGACGATTACAAAAAGTATAATTTCCATGTGTCTATATAAGGAGTCAACAAGCAGACCAGTTTCACCTCAACAGGTAGTTTGGATTCAGAGCTGACAGCTTCTGCAGCTGATTGCTTTTAAGAAATAATACAAAAGAAGAGAAAAGATAAACGTATGCCCTGATGAACCTGCTTTGAACAGGCTGAAAGCCAACAAATGAAACGTGCATTGCTTTTAAGTGCATAGAAGTGTTACCTATATCATAATGTAGGCACGATCTCTTTTGTAAAAACTTGTGTTCGGCTCGGCTCATATCCTTAAAGCCAATTCCACTCTTGTTATCGTGTTTTGAAGCGAGGCTGTTTGACATGCATTAGATAGTCCTGTCCATTTATACTCTATCAAAATAAAAGCCTGGGCCCATCTATCCTCAAACGCTGCAGTTGGGGATATAATATAGATAAATCTGTCTGCCTCGGTTTCTCTGAATTGAAGCAATTTTCTGATCTCGTCTTGCCGAAAGCCTCTAGCATACAAAAGTGTTTTTCTTCTCTTAAGAGAAAGTCTGCTACAGTTTCTTGTCACAAAGCTTTGTAAAGTACATGCAGTGAAAGATGAAAGAGTCCCACAAAGATTGTCTTCATGTTCTAATCCAAAAGACTACTTCTGTTTCTTGTTTGATTTTCTTAAAGCAAAATTTGCAACAGCACTAATTGTTTTAAAAGCATTTTCAGAAGTTCGTTACTGTAATATCATCATTAATGAGAATGTTATCAACTAAACAAACTTGTGCTTGTTGTTTCTGATATGTTGTAGCAGTAACCATGTAACCAGTTACTCAGGTGGCTTCTGACAGTAAAAGCTGATGCCTGCAATAAACTGGAAAAGAAAGCCTACGTGACAGTTAAACTTCATGTCGATTGATTGATAGACTTTCATGTTATTAAGTACACTCTACTATTTTTCTCTATAAAATAATAATACTAAAACGATGTAAACAAGCTTAAATGAGCCTTGTCATAACGGTAGCACTAGCCTCTTCATGTGGCCCCTTTGAATCCATGTGACGTGTTCCCCATCTTCCTGCCTGTTTGTCAAGCGTTTTCGACTGTCTATGAAATGCTTCCGTGGGAGCCACTCAATCATTTCCTTCCCCTTTGATTGAAGAAGAGAACTCATTCATTTTGCACGTACTCCGGGGTGAGGAGGCGGGGCCTTCGGCGGGGCAGCTGCAAGCTCCCACAGATATTACATCATGTTTATCTGTGCAGGAGTAGAGACTCTTCCCTGACCATAAGTGCCAGTGTCCTGCAGGAAAACTTTGATCTTGACCACCTACTGCCCTGCAGCCTCCCCAGGGTCAAATCCAAGTGAAGGCCATAACTTCTCTTAGATTAAAGCTGCTAAACCTTCCACAGGGGCCACAGATGCTATCGGTTTTCCTCTGACCTTTGACCTGTCCCACTTAGGTTGAAATAATAATTAAAAAAAGCCCCTACTACTGCAGAAATGCAGGAAAAAGCCATTGTGTGGCTTTGAAGCAAAGGGTGATATTAATGCATCAAGTAAGCGGGAGACCCATTTCTGTTTTTATCCTCCTTTTTATATCTCTCTCTGACCATTTCTTGCTGTCAAGGTGATGTTGCTGGGCAACAGCCAAAGGGAAATAGGATTCAGCATGGCAAGGTCAAGACTAAATGCCTCACACACATCTCTCTCTCTCTCTCACACTTGACACACAGGCACACACACATACACCTCCAGCAGTGAACCTTGAGCTAGATGCTGCAAGTCCCCAGAAATCCTGCTTGACTTTTGATTTTTATCTGTTTCCAGACCGCCTGACTCTTTGCCCTGCCTTTACCCGTCACAGTCATATCATTTTTTTTTTCCAGCTTCTTGTAATACAGCTGAGGGGTCAGCTTTATTTATTAAAGAGGCATGGCAGCCCTCTAAATGTGCTAAGGGAGCATCTCCAGAGCTGTGGTGGGGTTACTGTCCTTGGGCTAACCTTGAGTGGACACAGTTTGCAAAGGCAGTTAGCCCAGCAGTTTTTTTCAAAATTTTACTTCTGGAACTGTAAAAAGCTAACATTTCAATTCAATTGAATTCAATTTATTTTATATTGCGCCAAATCAAACTAACTGTCACGTCAAGGCACGCTATAATGTAAAGTTAAGAAGCTACAATATTAGAAAGTAAACCCAAACAAACAAATCACACCCATGAGCAAAGACCCGGCAACAGTGGGGAGGAGAAGCTCCCTTTTAACAGGAAGAAACCTACAGCCAAACCAGACTCGGGGAGCGGCAGCCATCTATTGTGATTGGATGGTGGTGCGGGGGGGAAGACAGGGCAAAGGACAAACTGTGTGTAGTGTCTTTAAGAGATGATGGGGCTTGATTATTCAAGACCTTGTATGTGATTCCAATTCTGGATTTAACAAGTAGCCAGTGAAGAAAAGCTAATATGAGAGAAACATGGTCTGTCTTTCTAGTCCTGGTCATCGCTCATAATGCAGCATTCTGGTTTAAATGAAGGCTTTTTAAGGAGCTTAAACATAATTTATCAGGGTGTTTGAATTTATGGTGCTGAAATACTGGTTGCTGACAGTAATGTGAAGTTCTGCTAGGTTTTGCTTGTGACCCGTTGAAATGAAGTCATGTGTAATTACATGTCTGAGTTGTGATCAGCTCACTAATTACATTTTTCAAGTGGCTGAAGAGTTTAAGTGAGTGAAGTTCTCCAATTTAAAAGTTTGGAGTCCAGTGAAATTGGTTGTAGCTTAAGAAATCCTGTAAATCTGTGGAACAGAAGAAAATGAAGGAACTTGTTGTAGGTTGAGTATTATGGTGATGTACAATCAGATTATTCTTTTAGATTAAACTACTGGATTATTTCGCTTCAGCAATCCCAGTCAATATTAATTACTTGTCTACTTTAGCCTGAGGGATGGCATGGTTGTACGATCACTATGTACAGTCGTCTTTATGGGTACACTATCTTCCATGCTTCTCAGTTTCCTTTTGATATCACAACAGTACATTTAAATGTAGTATAGGCTTTAACGAATTATTTAAAACAGTTTTCCTTTGTATTAGACAGGTCAATTTGCCAATGTTTTGCAGCCCTGCTAATTAAAAATAAAAAAAGTACCTGATTTAAATCTGGCACGCCTCCGCTTCAAAGTCATGTTCTTGTGCACCTCTGGACTGGTTCCAGCAGTGCTGAGCCAATATTTTTAGATCACTCACTGAAAATCCCTGTCTCACCACCTAAATAAACAACTACAACTACAACAACTACATTTAACTGGACAAAAGAGCAACCGTCAACTGTTTCAAGCTGAACCACAGATCATCATTTTGGGTTTGAGGATGATGAAAAGCTGAGTCACTGGCTACAACCCAGAGACCAAACAGCAGTTTTCAGTGGAAGGATCCACAGTATCCATCCCTGAAGGCAGTGTGTCGGGTCAGGATTATGCTTTTTTTTCTTTAATGACATTCACATGGTTTTGCATTGTGAATTTGGGGTTAAGTGCAACATCCTAAAGAGTCTGAAGAGGACCGTTTGGCACAAACAACCTCAGCTGGTCTGCTTTCCAGCGTGCGTCTGGTGCAGTGAAAAAGGAGTTGTTGGTTTTTTTGATACACTAAAACAGTCATCACTCACCTACAGTCCTATTTGCCAGATTTGGTATTATTTGACATTTTTTATAAAATGTCAAATAATACCAAATATCATAATATCAAATAATAATAATATATCAAATAATAATATATCAAATAATATGAGTACAACACTCCTATAACTATGCACGTGACAAATAAAGGATCTTGAATCTTGAATCTAATACTGAATCCACAGCCCTACACTTTATGCCATAACCACCTTCCCAGCAACACAGGTAGAAATACCAGAAAATGTGATGCAAACACAATATACTGGTTAGCACAAGGATATCGAAATATGATCTCATCTGAAACAAACTCACACAATGATTTCTGAAAAAAGGAAACATGCAGGAACATTTCAAACTAAAGTTCATGAAAAATCAATGAAATGCATCCAAAATCGCCTTTTCAGCAGTTTAGAACATTTTTGTGTCTGTATAGACCACACTCTGTAGAAATGTGAGTACAGTAAAACAAAGTACAGTGAAGAAATCCACAAGTCTTAAGTAAGTTAAGTACTAAACAGCTTGGTGAACAACTTTTTGTCTTCATCACTTGGAAGAGAAAAGCATCCACCTGCCCCTGATGAGGCTTTTTCTCGATAGCATGGGAATACTGATGGTGTCCCTTTTGGCAGAGCTGTAACGTTAGCTAGCTTCATGCTTCTTGGTTGGAGGCTGTAGACAGCTAGCAGAAAAAAGCTCCTGCCTGAAACATTTCTCAACAAGCTGTGTGGATTTTCAACAATACCGTCATGACTGCTGGAAAGAGACATTGCTGCTGACTTTTTCAAATGTATTTTCTTTTCTTTCTTTCTTTTTTTGTTGTTGTTGTTCCTTTGAGCACCAAAAGACTGTTTCTTTTCTTTCTTCTTTACATTTTTTTTTCCTAGTGCAGGTACTTAATTTGTCTAGAAGGTATGCAGGGAGCGGAGGGGAGCTCAGAGGTCTCATGGGCGTTAAGCAGCAGGGTAAACAAGCTTCAAAGCTCCAGCAGAAGCCTCAGACTTGACCTAGGGTGAATCGCAAGTCATTAGTTACATGCCAGGCAGCATCTGGGGTAATCACACCAAACACCATGGGCTTTATCACTCTGAACTCCACACACTGCGAGCAAAAGCAACAGGGTGTAGCATGTTGAAAGAATCCCCTTTCAAAACGCGAGAACACGTCCTAAAATAAAACAAAGAAGAAATGTTACGCTTTTTAAATTTAGCAACTTTCTTTTTCTGCTTGTTGCTTCCAGCAACAGTGTTTCTGTTTGACTTCACTGATTAAAGGAAACATAGAAGGTCCTTTCTGACACCTGCAGCTCAAAGCTCGTCTCTTGAAGATGGCAAAAATGACAGCACAGCATTTCCCCAAATTTGTGTTTCATATTTTAAATGAGATTTTTCTTCAGAGCTCTGATACATTTCAGTTTTATTGAAGACGTTCGCTTCCCTGGAATAACTTCCACGCTCCACGTGGATCAGATAAGATGTGGTTGTACAGTATACCGAGACACTTTCACAGAAATCCATCAACACATTCTCTTATCATTACAGAAAATCACTGATTTATTACAGGAGGAGAAGGCGTGCTAACCTGCCCCACTATCATTTTGATCATGTAATGACAAAGTACAGTGATGAAAAACTCAAAAGGTGCGCTTCTACCTCCAGCCACACAAGCCTCACAGCTGAGCCCATCATTCCCCACTGCGGCTTCTCTGGTCATCTGATGATCGATAGCCATGTGGCAGATGTTTCCGGAAGTACCCCATTGATAACAGTCCCATAGGAGCCCCTTGATTGGAGTTCATCCTCCTCCTTCTGTCCCACCAGCTCATTCATCACTGGCTGAAATTAGAGGCTGGCCTTGAGTGTCAGCAACCAAAGTGTTGATGGAATGGGTGCTGATGAGATGCACTGATTTGAGTGCTGCACGGTATCCTGAGAGGGTGAGGGATGATTGTTTATGAATTTATGTACTCGTGCAGTAGATGGGGTTGTATTTTCATCTAATGAAATACACCTGTCAATCTGGAACAGCAAATGGTTATAGTTTTAGATGTGTATTTATGCAAAGTCTGATGTGGCAGTTTCACTTATCGGCAGCTGGACTCGGTAGAAAAAAGTGTAAAACAGAGCAGCTACATTATTTGACACGTTTCAGCTGAATGTACTGAATGTGTAGAGGGAGCAGTTCAAGCATAAGTGAAGTTCGAGTTTGTGAAATTGCATAGAAAACAATGGAGGGGAGTGATTTGATGGATTGGTCCAGCATTAGCACTGATGCCTAGGTTGTACTGAATTGTAATGGTGAAGTGGGAGTTCAACCAGAAGCACAATGCTTTCTGTTTACAAGAGTTCCAATTCTGACTTCACATGGTCATTAGTTTTAGCCAATTTAATTTTGATGTGTAAAAAAAAGAAGATCAATCATGAGTTACCAAACTAATTTTCCTTTACAGGGCAGGTGGGGGGAGGGGGTATCATGGCGACTTGGAGGGATTCTTATTGACTTTTTTGGACTCTATGAGACTCTAGTAGTGCCCTGCACCAGGGAAACGCAGCGTGATACAATATTTTGCATACAAGTCCCTATGAAGTGCAAGTATGGGAAGATATGAGAAGTGAAAATGGTCAGCCTACAAATACCGAAAGGAATCATTTGGAGTGTTTTTGTGCATTTGATTTGTATGTGTCCACATACAGGAGAATTCTCAAAAGAGAAAGGACATAAAAGAAAAGTCATATCTCATCTGCCTTTATTTGATGGAGAGAGTTATTGGGCAGATGCGTGTTTGTGTATAATTATGCTGTCTTTAACAAAAAGAAGGCACAAAAAGGCTGTATGTTGTAAATAGGAAAAGGATCCTTAGTCTGACTTTTTGATTAAGAAAAAGTACTGTAGGAATATGGTAGAAAGTTTAAACAGAAAATCTGAAGGAAGCAATAAACGTGGGTGACACGGGAGTAGGAGGGGGATAGCCCGACAAGGTCATAAAGACTGAGGAAAGGAACACACTTACTAAATAGACACAGGTAAATTCAATTAGATAACAAAGACAGGAACTCAAAACACAGCAAGCCGCATAAGGAAGCAATATGAATGGGAAGTAACTGAGAGGAATGTGGAATACACACAAACAGAGGCAGGGAGATGCAGAAGAGAGTGGGGAAAATGGAAAAACATGAGGAAAGAACCAGAAAACAACTCAATGAATTATGTAAAATTATAATTACAGTGTAAGCCACGACACAAGATTAACAAAACTAATCAACTAATCAGTTAAATGATATTATATTTCTAAATTATATATATATAAATCAACTTTACTGAGTGCAGCAGTCAGATGGAATTAGTGGGACACTGTGCCAGTAAGTAAATATTGGCACAGTAGCCCAATATTACAATTTTATCTTGGCAACAAAAGTAGGTACAAAAAGCAACAGGTTGTCTTTTCAGGGTATGCCACACAGTTCTCTGTTTCAGTTTTGTATTTTTATTAAGTATCTCCCAAATGGCTCTCTTGTACATGTGTCTGGATGCCAAAGTGCCCTTTTGACTGGGATCAAGTACACTTCCAAGTACGAGCTTGAGGCAGAAATAAAACCTAACCCTGTCTATAATGCTGCTGTGGTTGTGGTCTGTATTTTTGTTTCTGCCCCTCAGGGGAGTTTTACCACACCACTGCACTGAATTACCATTTTATTGGGTAGGGTGGTTACCAAAGTGTTGGCTTTTGACTTGGTTTTAAAGCGCAACAAAGCCGACTCATGGCTGCTTAAACTGCATACGTCTGACCCGTGAGACGAACCAACAACCCATGCGTTCTCTTCTAAGAACTCATCAGTCAGTGTCCAATATTCACTTTATGGCCAAGAGATTGCATCACATACGCACTCTTGAAAACTGAGCCAGTTGTGATGTTACATTATCCACATCCATGTCTGTTAACTGGTTGATGTTAGCAGACTGGCCGTGCTGTTAGACTGACCTTCTGGGCCTTTTGAACAAAAAACACCACACCGTAAAGTGCCCCCGTCAATAATGATATGAAAACGCGACGTGAGAACCTGTAGGCTTCCCGCTGTAAACGTGTCTTGCCGGGTAGATAATGCTGCCTTTCTAAGCAGACAAAGAGATCTGCCCTCCGTGTGCTGCTGCTGTTCGTATTTTCAGACGCAGTGTTACTCTTCTGAGCCTGTTCGACGGGGTGCAAAAAGCATTCAGCTCTGAAGGATTTGAGAAACAGTGCAATCGTCCTGAATTTAAATGGGTTCAGGGCCCCGCGTACAGATGGCTGTGTACACAGCCAGATACGCCGTTCAATAGTTCGGAGCCCGCTTTTTTCTCTCTCTAATCGCACCCTCTCTTTTTCTCGTTGCTGTCTTCGCGGCCTCTTTATCACTGCGCTTCTTTACACACCTTGTACATGTAGACTGAAAAACACACATTCCGAAGCACACAGTGTTTTACTCCATTTCACTCTTGTTGCCTCTCTCACCCACATCTGCTTTCTCCTCTAATTCTCCGTCCCCTCTTATTTCCCAGGACTGAGGATCGAGATAAAGAAATCGTTTTCCTTTGACCGTCAATCACGTTGACGTAATTACACAAACCAGAAATAACGTTTCTTTCTTTGTTTCTTTCTTACACGTCCCTTTTCCCCCAGACTTCTTGCCTTTCCAGGCTTCTAAACACTGAGAAATGAGATAAAGAAATCACTTTTGGGGGGGAAAAATGGCCACAAAATAGCAAGCGTACACCTCGAGCTTTCCCTCGATCCACCATTTGACTTGTCTACCACCCTCAACCTATTGTTCTTTCTCAAACACACACACACGTCTGAGCACATTCCCCTAAACATTTATTTTCTTTGCTTCACATTGCAGCACAAACTCAAACTGTGAAGATAAACTAGCCTGCAGTGTCAGAGTCTGACACAATGAAAGAATGCCATGCTGCAGCGCACCACAGTGATAGATTAAGACCAAAGTACCAGATTAAAACAAATGAGGACCGGTGAAGGCTTCCAGACATCTCAGTTTTCATCTGATGTAGCAGGCCACCCGGGGAACCAGATGCTGGGAATTTTGAACGATTTGAACTAAAACAAAGCTTTTGTTTAATTGACACAGTGAAGTTCTGTTTACATTTAATCACCATGATTTTAAAATGCATTACTTTCTTTTAGCTGCTAGAAATAAGGCCAGGAAAAGCTCTGTGGCTATTGCTACGGTTCGATTACAGTTATGTATTTCCTATTTGTCAAAGTATGGTAAATACTGATAGTGGTTTTGGGATCAGACCTG
Source organism: Benitochromis conjunctus (assembly GCA_015052645.1). Taxonomy (NCBI): domain Eukaryota; kingdom Metazoa; phylum Chordata; class Actinopteri; order Cichliformes; family Cichlidae; genus Benitochromis; species Benitochromis conjunctus. The sequence goes on from VOQK01020787.1 coordinate 18,166, forward strand.
CTTGTTGTTTGCATGTTCTCCCATTGCCTGCTGTTTTTCTCTCCAGATGCTCTGGTTTCCTCCCACAGTCCAGAGACATGACTCTTAGGTTAATTGGCCATTCTAAATACTGGAAGCTTGAATGATTGCCATTACAGCCTTGATCCAGTTGGATGAATGGATGAGTCACAAAGATATTTGTGCCTTAGATTAAGATTTTTGTAACTACATGTATATTTGTTAAAACAACCTACGCCTGTAGTTCTGAGTGCCGTGTCTCGTGAGCTCTCTCAGCGATGTGAGGAAGGTTGGACATTTCATCTTGAAAGACCTGATTAGTTTAAAGACTAGGTTTACTGAAAGTTTAATGGAATTACATTAAAAATGATGAAAGAAGGAGCAGATATTTACTAGTAGGACAGGACATATGAAATATGAGAGAAAAAAGCACTTTCAATATTAACCTTGAAAAGCTCCAGGTGTAAAGCTGGGGTCATATTTCGCCATTTCTCAATTATGTGCAGTACATACTTAAACGCTAATTATTTATCTATTAGTTACATGGGCTAATAGCTATAATAGTTACTTATAGACTTATTCCAGTACTTTAACTCCTCTTTTGGCATTTAATGATCATTATTTCTAATACAACACAAAGTCCATGTAAACCTGTGATTTGTATATTTTCCTTATTGTTATTTTTTTTTCCACATTTATTGTACCAGGCGTCACGGTGGTCCTTGCATTTGTTTGTTTCTTGCCTGGCACGAAGGGAAAAGACATTTAATCCAAACAAGTTAATTAGGAGGGAGATAGCATCAGCGCAAACGAGGCTAATGAAATAAACACTGTCCTAAAAGAAGAGATTAGCAATTAAGCTATTGGAGCGCAGAGTCATTTATGTTCCATTGTGCTGTCTTTTAATGTGGCACAGTAATGAATACTGCTCCTGCTTTTATATCTGTGTGAATGCGTGTGTGTAATGTATGAGCGTGCGCTGTTGGGTAATAATAACACACTCTTGCCTATTTGTTTACCAGCCTTTGTTTACCGAAGAACAATATGACTATTTTCTGTTTAACATCTACAGTGCTGACACTCAGTGTGCAAACTATCCTGCACTTCCTGTATTTAAGATGATGCCGTGTGATTAGACGAGAGTGGTGCGGCTGTGTGATTTTCTTTTTCGTATGCGTTTATTTGACTGATTAAAAGCAGAAAGCATGTGTGCGTGTGTGTGCGTGCAAAATCCCTGCACCTGCACATTGTATACACAAGCCTCTGTCACTATGTATCGTTTGCAATGGTGAGACAAAGTGCATGTGTTCTGCCCACAGACAGTATGTTACATTCATGAACACACACACAGAAAACACAAACTGCTCTCGGCTGTGTGTGTGATTCATGCGGTCTGGTCCTGTTCTTGCTGATGAATGGAGACCAAAGGGCTTTGTAGCAACCAGGACACATGGTAACGCCCCCTCGACTTTATCTGCAACAACACCATCTATAGAACACATCTGTCTATCTGTCCAGCCGTGGCTGGGAAAGTCGTTAACCCAGAGACCCTCTGGGCTCCTGAAAGCCACTGACCAGACAAAGATCGAGAGCAAGAGCAAAAAATATTAGGATGGAATTTTTACGTTTCTATAGAAAATGCATTTAATAGGAAATATACACCCATCCGCCATGTTTTCACTGTAGGTATACCTGTTAAATTACTGGCAGCAACTCAATGCATTAAGGCAAGTAGACATGGTCAAGATAATTTGAAGTTCAAACTGAGCATCAGAATGGGGAAGAAATGTGATTTAGGGTGATTTGACTTTGAAGGTAGGGTGATTGTTGGTCCGAGATGGTCTGAGTATTTCAGAACTGCTGATCTGCTGGAATTTTCCTGCATAACAATCTAAGAGTTTATAGAAAATGAGCAGAAAAACCATCCTTCTTGATGCCAGAGGTCAGATAACAATGTCCAGACTGTGTCAAGCTGACGGCAAAATTGTTGATTATTATTGCTTTATGATAGGGAATCTAATTTATGCACTGGCAAGTGAACACATGCTGTGATTATATTGAATAAATTATATTTCAATATTGACACTTTTTGTTGTTGCCTTTTTTTTAGTTTATGCTTTAGAGTTGATCTTTTTTCATGGGAAACATGCATGTAGTATGCCCTCAATAGTATGTTAAACAAGCAGATATGTTTAGTGTTCATATTATGTTTACAAAAAAATAATTTTAAACATATGAAGCCTGGCACATGTCCTAAAAATGTGCCTGTTAATGCAAGCAGGCTGTGCATCTGTGTCACTTTCAGCAACGTTGTCATCTCTGCGAGCGCACAGAATTTTGCATGCAAGGTGTTTGTGTTACACGGGGAGTATAAGCCTTCGTGCTGACTCTCTTTCTGTGCTTATCTCATCTTTTAGTGGCTTATTTTAGAGCGCTGGTGCCTGTGATTGTATGAGTTGAGAGTATTCATACTGGTTGTGAGTTTGCATGTATAGTAGCTGTCTCTGCCTGCTGGGATTTTCTGAGGTGTATTCACAGAAAGTCTGTGCATGAGAATATGCCTTTGGCTCCTTACACTTTGTTGTATTATTTAAAAGCTAATGCAAATGTCTTATAGGACATCATTTTTCTGCTAAACAGCTCAGTATCACTCAAAGTACATGAAATGATCTGAATGTTTGACTGTATTTGTGAAGATTTACCTCCCTGTTTGCCTGTACGCACATTCCTGAACGTATTACAAAAATATGCTTTCATGTTGAATGTGTACATACATAACTAAGGCAGTGTATTACCCATTCAGACTGTATAGTATGGGTGTCTACTCAGGTGTATCCTAACGTAAAAGACAGTTGCCTAGGCGGGAGTCATCCCTCATGTCCTCCTCCTAAACAATAGCCTATTGTGGCACACAGGCAGACTGACAGATTCAATATAGGCCCTGCAATAGAAAGCAGATTAAGTCACTGCATCATTGCTTACGGCTCCCTTTAGATGCCATTAATTGCTTTCATCATTGGCAGCCATTCTTTAGCGTGAAGTAAAGCGATGTAACAAAAATGGATGCTTTAGCAAGAATGGATATCATCATTTCAGATGTGGTGGCTGAGCTCATTTACCATCCTTCTGTGAGGAGCCTGCAATCTTTCGTTTTCTACTATAGCGATAAATAATGAAGTTATAAAGTGTCACCGACAATAAAATAAACATCGTGCACATAGGTTTAGTACACAGTTAGCCTATAAAAACTTTGAAACAAGCACAGATGCCAGCCAAATATGATGCTGCAATAATGTTACAACCTATAAATGTTAAACTTCTTGGTATGTTTGCTTCAGGTTAAACAGCTTCGATAGAGCATCTTTGTTTATAAGAAATGCTCTGATGGATGCAGCATGTGCATTTAATACAGAAAAAGAGCCAACTGTGGTTTCCTCTCTCTCTCTCTCTCTTTTTTTGCTTGTTTTTAAATCACTTGACTGACTCAGTGCTGTGACAGCTTTTGGCTGTTGGTTCTGTCATGATATCATCATTCTGGGATTGAGGGTCATTCCTGGCATTGCTTTTCCAACTGTGCTTCAGAACAAAAAGCCACAAGGGGACTTTCACACAGGCTAATTTTGATGCCAAAGTTCTTCCAGTGCCACAAACTTTGAGTGTTTATCAGAGGAAGCTGTCATGGACCGGTTGGTGGCGAGGGGAACAACCCCCCCCCAAATGTGGGTCCATAGAGGAATTATCCACCTATATTCATTTCCATTGTCCTGATGGGTTAAAACCCTTGGTGGCGCGCATATATATATATATACATATATATATATACATATATATATACATACATATATATATACATATATATATATATATATATGTCATAAAGCAGACACCCAGAATGGTTAACCGAAGGCCGGACGGTCCTGATCCTCAAGGACCCCCAGAAGGGACCGGTCCCCTCCAACTACCGACCAATAACCTGCCTCAGTACCACATGGAAGCTCCTGTCAGGCATCATAGGGGCTAAGATAAATGGGCACATGGGTCAATACATGAGCAGGGCACAGAAAGGGATTGGTAAGAATACCAGAGGCGCAAAACACCAGCTACTGGTAGACCGAACAGTCATCCGAGACTGCAAGAGTAGGCTGACCAACCTGTGCACTGCCTGGATTGATTACAAGAAGGCCTATGACTCAATTCCCCACACATGGATCCTGGAATGCCTAGAACTGTATAAGATGAACAGGACCCTGAGAGCCTTCATCAGGAACTCAATGGGGATGTGGCGTACAACACTAGAGGCCAACTTCAAGCCCATAGC
>VOQK01020805.1:1889-11953 GCA_015052645.1 Benitochromis conjunctus
ATGTTTAACACCTAATAACATGTATTTTATTCATTTCTTTATTTTCTGTTTTCTTTTCCATCTTTTTATGCAGCACTTTGGTCAGTGTGAGTTTTTTTTAAATGTGGCATTTGAGTGGAGTTGTGTTAAGATGCCCAGGCTCACGTACTTCTCTGCCACTCCTAACATCCTCGTGCAGTACCATGTTACACAGTTCCTGACACCCTATCATATGCTGTCTCTCGATTCACCTACATAAGGCAACTACTTCTGATCTCGACACTTCTCCATCAACACTCTGAAAGCAGGGCTTCAGATTTATCCCTCTGTAGTTACTACAGCTCTGCACATCACCATTGTTCGGAATCAGTACCAGTAGACTTCTCCATTCCTCAAGCATCCTCTCACGCTCCAAGATTGTGTTAAACAATCTTGTTTTCTCCCTGTGTCTCGGTGTTCTTTCTCTGTGCTTGTGTGTCTTTGTCTATGTTGATGGGTGGAAGTCATTGTGGGTTCCCGCCTCTGGCTGAACACACCTGCATCAATCAATTACCTTTTCCCAACGGTTTCGTCAAAAGGCACTACTTAAGATGATGGCTGAGGTTCAGTCTTCTTTGGATCATTGAACTACGCTGTTAATAAAGGTCCAACTCTTTAGTCTACTGTGTTTTCCTTTTCCTTTTTTCCTTGCAGCTAATGTCATTGTTCTTCCCCTTGTGTACAGACCTTCCCTGGATTTTCCCCACCACTGAGTGCTTGGACAGACTGCCTCAGCTGAGTGAATGATGTCATGGTGCTGGGTCGGTGACCCAGCGTTTTGTGTTGTTATTATTCTGTGCTCTTTTTCATGTCCATGAGTTCGGTAAGTTCTGTGCCTCCTGCGGGTCGACCCCCTGAACCTCTGAACTCTGGACACCTATCCTGCTCGGCCTGCACCTCGCCGGCGCCGGCCACTTTCCAGACCGCTGGCTGGACATTCTCACCATCGTGTACGGCCTCCTGATCTGCACCGCCGCCGCTGCTGCCTCCCGCGCGGCCAGTCTACAGATTTGCTTAGCTCACTCCGCCGCTGCCTTCCATGCGGCTGGTCTACAGATTTGCTTTGCTCATGCCGTCATCCTGCTGGTCGACCCCCTGAACCTCTGAACTCTGGACTTTTGTTCTGTCGACCTCCGGGTCTGCCCCCGGAATTGCTCACTGATGGGCTATTGAGCCATTGTCCCCAGGCCGGCTCTTGGACTGTTCCCTGTGCTCCTGTGCCCTTAATGGACATTTTGTTTCGGACTCGGTCCCTCCGTCCTGGACCCCCCGCCACACACCTGGGTCTGGTGGTTTGTTTTGTTTTGGGGCTGTCAGGAGCCAGCCCTTAAGGGGGGGTACTGTCATGGTGCTGGGTCAGTGACCCAGCGTTTTGTGTTGTTATTATTCTGTGCTCTTTTTCATGTCCCTGAGTTCGGTCAGCATGCATTTCCTGTTTTACTTTGAAGTTCTGTGCCTCATGTGAGTGTGTCCTGTTTTGCTCTCGTCTTCGTGATTTGTATCAGCTGTGTTCCCCGTGTGTTCCGACGCCCCTCGTTATCCTTCTGTGTATTTATGTTGGCGTCTCCCTCAGTCGTACCCTCAACCAGCTGTGTGTCCTGTCTGTCTATCCACACTTAGTTTGTACTCTCAGTTTAGGTCAGTGTGTATACAGCAATAAAGCTGCTTTTCAGTTCATTTTCTGCCTCCAAGAGTCTGCATTTTGGGTCCTTTTTCTGCCTGCCTGCACACAGCCATGACAAATGAGGAGAGTTTGGATTGTTTGAACGCCCCATTTCCCAGATCCCCAGAGCCCCTGTTTCCTCATTCCTTCCTGTATACATCACCATGGTGTCTCACTGTAAATAAACACAGTAAACATGACCTCCCTGAGTCCTGCAATTGACACTGGCCAATCAACTCCTAAGCCCTGACGGTAATCAGATACCATTCAAACTTGTCAAGTTGCTCCAGAGATCCCAGGAACGACATCTGAGATCCTGTCCAGAAGAGCGGAGTCATAGTAACAGCAAAGATATTAGACCCTAAAGCTCCCAGGATTCTGGTAGAGGACACAACCTTGAGGGATAAAGACTGGGGGGTTGTGCATAGACTAGAAGCATCCCAATTCCTGATGGGAGAACCCAACAAAGGTGTTTAAGAGCAACAGGGCCAAGTTCCTGTAAAACCTCAAATTCCAGGTTGACAAGCAGCTACTGGCCAGTCAAGCAGTTCTAAAAGATGTTTCAAACCCACTGGAGAACAAAGTGGGGAAGAGGAAATATGAGAAGATAGAAAGTACCAGGGCCTGGATGAACAACACGATATGTTTCCGTGGTTCATTTTGTGTAAGAAAATATAGACTTTGAATCATTTGAATGATGATAAAAAAAAAAATATTTCAACAAAAATAAAGGCAGAGCAAACGACATAGCTCCTGAGGTAGAGGTCCAGGCATCTTTGCTGCCTTACATACCCAGTTGCAAATTACAGCAGATGTAAGTTACTTTCCATCTAACAGAATCCATATGTGAAGAAGTCAAATATTAACCGTGTTTATGGAATATCACTACAAAGAGAGAAACGAAAACAAACTCCAAATGAAATTAAAATTCTTGTCTTTATAATTTGTTAGTTATAGCAGACATCATATTTGAATGTCTGATAAAGACTGTGTGTGTGTGTGTGTGTGTGTTTCTTTGTTTGTTTCTGAGACTCACCTCCCATTAGGAAGAGGAGGCCAGCCACATATTGCATGAGGCCTCGGTCCCAACAGCAGCCAAGCAAACCAATGATCCACCCGAACAGGATGATGGCCACAGCCATGCCCATGAAACCAGCTGTCATTCGCCGCAAGTCTGAGGAAAGACAATAAGTGAGAAATTCAGTGTTAAGCTTATCATTAGCCTAAATACTGCAGCTTATTTATTCTGTTTGAATGACGAGAAGCCAGAATATAGTAGTCATGAAAGAAACAACACTTGAATAGTTTGTAGCTTTGTTTTATTGCGTGTTGCAAATTAACATTTTTTTTTTTATTGTATTATTTTAAATAGGCATGTGCTTCGTTTAATTTATACACTAGCAACATCTTCTGGAAAAGTTAGAGAAGGGGCAACAAAATACTGTAAAGGTTATTGCCAACATGTCAGTAACACAATTTTTCAAAGACCACACCCTGCATATAATCCAATAGCGTGGATCTGTTGTAAAGTGTGAAATTCAATACATTCTGGACCTGAGAGGAAAGCTACACATGTTATGGATGTTATCACGCGAGAATTTGCCCCGGGCACAGGAACGTCAGCAGCACCTGTACAACAGAGGCGTCCACTCAGACAGTTTTCATCAGGAGATAAAGTACTTGTACTGCTTCCTTTATCCAGCTCAAAGTTACTCGCCAAGTGACAAGGACCCTCGTAGTCACACAGCGAGTGGGGAATGTCGACTATGAAGTTGTGTGGTCGGACAGGGGTGGAGCCAAACAGATATACCATACCTCAACCTCTTAAAAGCATGGAGAGAGGCTAAAACCTCTTCTCTCTTCTCTTTCCCATACTATTGAAAATAACCCCTTAGCTAGTCAGGCTCCTGTAGTTGGTGCAGGGTTGGAAGTCTTGCTGGCTCGGTGACTGTGAGCAGGAAGCCCCTGGTTAACCTATTCATATTTTCAATAGATTTTCTCCACTTGGCAAGGCACCGTCCAAGGACAAAACTCTGGTTGTTGGTGACTCAATTCTTGGAAATATGAAGCTAGAGATTCCAGCAACCACAGCTATTTGTATTCCAGGGGCCAGAGCAGGTGTGCCAAGAAAGGTGGGATTGAAGTCCCTCGGCTTACCTCTCATTGCATCTGAGAGAGAGTAAAAGTACTTAACGTCTAGCCTTTTATCTTTAAAATGATACAGAATGCTATAACAGAGTTTATCTATATGTGCTTTTGCTAATAGTAAATAACTGTATGTTCTTAACCAAAACATATAATCAAAGTATAAATCAAATTAATATGATGAATGAGAAATGCAGTTTGACGTCGTATTTGTTTTCCAATGTACAATATGATTCTTTGTCTAAAAGGCCATGAAACTAAGCACGGCCAAATGCAGCAGATTGCACAGAGGCACTGACAGACAATCGCTGCACAGCATTATTAAGGCATTGGTTTTGCACAGAACTGTCTTATTGGCTGTTTTGTGTCCCTTTGATAGGCCACAGTTCTGGTACTGCTGATAAAACCAGATTTGTCTGACTCAGCAATTTTTGACACAAGATTTTCTTAATCTTTTCAGGTCCATTGCCGAGCTGTTAAGTAAGCGACGCTCCAGGCCGGAGCAAGAAAGCCATTTGAATGACTCAAAGGCAGGAGGAAAAGCAGGAGTGAGGGGGAGGCAGGGAACACTTAAAGGTGAGCTCAAAGACAGTATGATAGTAAAGCTCTAGATGTTGAGCGTGGAAGTTAGTGTTACTCATTTGGAAGTCATGTGTAGTTGTAAGAGCTTGTTGAAACAGAAAAGAAAAATTCAGCTGGTATAAGTTAACATTTACACAGTTTCCTAATTTTAGTAGATTAAGACACCCTATTAGACATGAAAACACATAAAACAAAGACCTCAGTTCATTGTAATGGTGCACAATAATGTGAGAAAAATGAAAGATATTATTTAAAGCTTCAAATCCATTGAGAAATTATGCTTATCAAAAAGTGGCACTAAATATTGGGCAAAGATCACAGCAATCAGAATGTATCCTCAGGTGTACATCATTACACACCAGAAGTGCTATTGATAAAGTCTTTCTTTTTGAATGAACCTTTGTTAAAGTGGTGGTTGACCATCTCTTGGAAGAACCAGTCAAAGTCCAAGTGGTGACCGAACTGGAGTAAAAATGGTGATTGCCTAGACATGACGTGGAAACCAAAGCAAAGCACTTCAAAACACTGCTTTTGTGTGGGTTAAACAGTTAGGTCAACTTCATTCTAGGAAAATCAAACACATACCTACGACATCCTTCACTGACCAAAAGGTGAGCACAGGTGTGTGTTTCTTTGCCTTTTAAAACACATTTGATCCAGGCTAGCAGCCACAAATGCATTAAACATTAAAATGATTAACATCATGGTGAGGAGTGTTTTTTACTTCTGTCACTCTGTGAATGTGGTTCAACTTAAAAAAATGATGCATCTTTAATGGACTTTTCATGATGCTGTTTCTGGGAACAACAGAAATATTGATTTGTTAATGAAATTAGCCCTCTTCCTAGACAGAATGGATTTTTTACAGATTCTACACAACTCCGTATTCATAACTTGTCACTTAACAGTTCTACAACATTTGGTCATGGTTAAGGTTTATAGAGATGCAGAAGGCTATAACAGAGGGCTCTGGGTGAGATGTTATGGGCACCTCGCCATCCAACTGAACCTGACGTATCCTCATCGTGTCTCTGAGGGAGAAGCCAGTCATCCTTTGACTGCTTTGATCCACGATCTCATTCCAAACCTGATGTGAAAGATGACAGTAGGGATGTAGATCGAAAAGTAAACCGACAGCTTTACTTTTATGCTCAGTTATCACTTCATCACTTCAATCGAGGCCTCGGCTGTACTAAGAGCATCTGGCTGGATGATCTCAGTGCTCTTTTGGGGTCACACATGTTGAGGCGTTTGCTTGAATAACTGGGTGCCTACCTGGCCCCAGATGTCTACCTGGCCTATCACCATCTAGCTTTAGGTGCCTGAGGCATTCTTGGAGCAGCTCATTTCGAGGACCCATTTTCCTGATGTATTTGCAGATGTTTCGTGTTTCATCCCTTTTTATGGCTTTGACACTCGCTGCTCCTCCCCCTTTCTGTTGCTCATAGAGCCTTAGAGTGCTGGACTTCAGACAGAGGCCTTTGTGCATTGTGAGGAGTTTTTGCGTCATGACCTGACATGTCTCGACACCAGTCGCATCGAGCTCGTCTTTATTATTCCAGCTGAGTATCTGATGACCAGTAGGGCATCTGGATCGATGGCTTGGATATTATTCCTAACATTTAGCTGGTTTTCAGCACCTGTCTTCTGGTGGTATTTGGCTGTGGATGACCTTTGTACATTTCTATCATGGTTCCTGTTGGTCTGTGGGCTGTCCAGGTACAAGTAGGTGTTCTGTATGTCTGCTATTCTGGTCTACTCTGGTAGCTCTGGTCAGACCTCCTTCTTTCTCTTTGCAACCATTCAGATACACTTATCCAGTCCAAAGGAGATCCTGATCAGTTATAGTTTTGTATTTTCTAATTAGTTTTAATTTCATTTTGACATTTTGTTTAGTTTCACTGTGTAGGGAAACAGAGATGTGAATGGAAAGAGTGAAGTTTTGACAAATGTAATAAACCTGTTTATTAGCTTTTCTTTTCAACATCTAGCAGTTTGTCTTTTGGCAGTACATGCTGCGCCTGAGCAGTACTCTTTCTATTCTCACCAGCCTCAGACAGAGACAGAGAAAGGCGAGGGAGATGACCTTGGTTTCCCAGACTGCAGAGCTATCCTGCTGCCCATGTGCACTGGTTAGATAAGCCTGAAACCTGATGCCACACAGCTTTAAAGCTCAACACAGTTTTTCCAGTACACTGAGGTCCTGGCTCAGTGATGATTGTATTCAAGAAGTGTAAACCCACACATTAATGCATTGTATCTGCTCTTTCTGTCACATTTTATAACAACTTTAAATGCAGTTGCATGGTAGTAAATACTGGAGCTTGAAACAACAATTTCTGGAACTGTTTAATCTGTCTTGTCTTGGGCTTCCTCCGAAGGGGGGCTGGCCTCTCCCTTAGAGATAGGGTGAGAAGTTCAGCCATCCGGGAGGGGCTCAGAGTAGAGCCGCTGCTCCTTCACATCGAAAGGAGCCAGTTGAGGTGGTTCGGGCATCTGACAAGGATGCCTCCTGGGGCCTCCTGGGTGAGGTGTTCCGGGCATGTCCCACCGGGAGGAAGCCCCGGGGCAGACCCAGGACATGCCGGAGAGATTATATCTCTCGGCTGGCCTGGGAACGCCTTGGTGTTCCCCCGGACAGGCTGGAGGAGGTGGCTGGGGAGAGGGAGGTCTGGGCTTCTCTGCTTGGGCTGCTGCCCCCGTGACCCGGCCCCGGATAATATGAAACACTGCTAATTTGATTTCACATGTATACCACTAATAAAAATCAAACTGTAACAGGGTTTACTGTATTTGATGAGCGTCTCTCCAGCATTCTGTTCACCACATACTTTACTGTGTAATAAAGAGCAATGACGCTCCGCTTTAGGTGGCTAACTCTGAGGTAATTACGGTATACTACGAACATCGTAAGACACTGTGAAATCTCCTGTGGCAGTTGGTAATAGTAAGCTAAGCTCTCCCTCTCTCTCTTCTCTTCTTCCTTATTTAAGTCACCGTAAATGACTCGAGGATTTCTGGGCTGGTGGATACAGACGCTCTGTGATGTGACTAACCGGATTAACGAATATGTGAAGAAAATGTAGCACGGACTCATCATCTTTCTGCTGCTATGGCAACACATTAAATGTATGGAAAGGACAGCAATACACTGACACACACAACAAAGCAAGGTTAAAATAAACTTTGTTCTCTATTCTCCTTTTAAATTTTTCCACTAAATCACAGTTCTGATGAAACCCATTGATAAAGTAGCAGGTATACCAGGTATAACTATCGTACAAATATCATAAAGAACAACAGAAGCCACGTATTTAAAGAGGAGAGCAACCTTCTCAGAATTCCTCAAAATATCAGTGTTTACTTCTGATGCATGATTCCTGATTCATGCGTCCTGGTCTCTTCTGATATTTGGGCAACATCGGTGCAGAAGCAGAAATCTGCCTTCATACCCAGACAATTACTGCACACCTGATCAGTGACAGGCTTGTTGGATTAGCCCTTTCATAAAGTCATCTTCATTCTTCTGTTGAAAAGATGGATGTATGTGTTTTTTGTTTGTTTGTTTCCTTAATGTTTTGGTAACCTGACCTTTTCTTTGGCAGCACGGTCAGATTACCGGTGTGGAAGAGTCATTAAAATCCAGGGAAGATGTTAAACATGTCGTCACTGAGCTATATTATCCAGGGGGTGGACATTTTCCATTTTGACAGTCATGTTTTTCTGTTACATGAATAAATGTATCAGTATTTGGAGCTTTATCGCAATATGACAGAAAAAGTTGTCATTTGGATTTTGAGCCCCCATGGGCTGACCTGCAGACGAACCTAGCCACTGAAATTATCTGATTCCCTTAAAGAGAGAGCAGCGTTTAGTCAAGATGTAACAATGAGTTAGCTAAACTTTATTCTTTTGATATTTGAAATTTAACGGCAATGTTTCTGTTTTCTGTTGTTTGAGCTTCTGCTCAATTCCCGTCCTAGAGATTTTCCAACACACACGCACACACGCACGCAAACACACACACACACACACACACACACACACACACACACACACACACACACACACACACACACACACACACACACACACACACACACACACACGCACGCAAACACACACACACACACACACACACACACACACACACACACACACACACACACACACACACACACACACACACACACACACACACAGAAACGCTTATGGTACAGAAGAGGACAAATCAGCTGAGTGATTGTTGAATATGCAGCTTTGAATGGTGAAGTCAGTGGAGCTGGAGGAGACGGTTTTGTGTACCAGGGACACGTTGCTGACACTGACAGGTAGGAGGGGTCTCTGTAAGCAGATTAAGTGGGGTGTAGCGTGGCACTGCTTTGAAGTCTGTAAAGTGATGCTGCAGACAACCATGAGACGGGTCTTTCACTTTTCACTTGTGGCTCATAGCTCTGTGCAAATATGAAGGAACGTAATTCATTAATGTGTGCAGTTATGTCACACATGCATGCGTGTTACTAGCCACATCACACAAGTCATCTGATGTTACCTCATATTTTGCATGTGATATTCAAAAAGAGCAATAACTTTTATGCTACATAAATTATACAGCTGCTTAGATGTTTGGTAAAGGTGCAGTGGAATCAAAAGCAACTGGTGTAAATCTACACAATTATGCACAATCCCAGTTCTGCACCCTGAAGCATGAAACTGTGTAGGTGGAACATGGAAGCTCATCATAGCATCTGCTAATACCTCAGGAACACGGCCACTGACGACAGATGATGATGAGGAACAGGATGAAGAAATCAAACGTCATGCATCAGCTTACTGTAACAATAATCCATACTGCCAGTCCATCACAAGGCTAACACAGAGTAACAGTCAGCCATTTGCTCTAATTTCCACATGTAAGGCCAAGTCAGTTAACCTAGCATTCAGGTACCTGGACTGTTAACACTCAAACACATTTGTAGGAGACTGGTTTGGCCCCAACATGAAAAAAAAGAAAATTGGCGGCTATAAGACTGGCTGATCAAAGAAAAGCAGAGTTTCTGTGACAGGGAAATGTCTGTGTAGGTTCTCAGTCATCCAGGCCATGGCCATGGAAAAGCGAGTCCCAGGTGATTAGCCCCAGTGGGAGTCGTCCCTTAAGAGGGTCATTGACTCACTATTGACCATGAATATTTTAAATACAAAGAGGGTTTCTACAGACAAAAACATGGATGTGCCATGCGCCCAAGTATCAGCCATTGTGTCCAACCTTTACACAGAGGAAGTGGAAAGAAAGGCTCTTGGCTCTTTCAAAGGGACAGTACCTAGCCACTGGTACAGATATGTGGACGACACCTGGGTCAAAATCAAACCCAAGAAGTAAAATCCTTCACTGCTCATATCAACGCTGTGGATAAAAACATAAAGTTCACCAGGGAAGACACTAAGGATAACTGTTTGCCATTCCTGGACTGTGCCGTGCACATTGAAGGGAATGGAAACCTCAACATTGAAGTTTACCAGAAGCCCACACACATGGACCAGTACCTCCTCTTTGACTCCCACCACCCTCTGAACACAAACTTGGAGTAATCAGGACCCTACAACACCGGGCAGAAAATGTGCCCTCTAAGCCTGATGGGAAAAAGAAGGAACACAC
>VOQK01020816.1:21110-34956 GCA_015052645.1 Benitochromis conjunctus
GTTTCAAAAAGCTGCATGAGTTTCTTTTTTGCTTTTATGAGTTGAAGGAGGGGGTGGGGGTTGATTCACTTCAACAGAAAGTTGATCATTCATGCAGGACTTATAAAAGAAACAGAAATACATTGCAGTGAGGTTAAGTCAACCGCCTCATTAATGCCATTGTACAATTAATTAAGATAAAAACAAATACAAGGTTGTGAAGCTCACCACCATATTTCTGACTTTACAGGAACACAGGCTAATGCAATAGACATCGGTCACTTAATTTCCAGTTTTGAGTGAATTTCCCATGGAAAGCTGGCACTGTCCCTGCCATAAAGTACCAAAGAAAAATATGTTGTTCATAAAATAAAGTTATTGTTTCTTTTAAAGTGCCCTAAGCTTGCAGTTCAAATGCCCATAATCAGCTCGCTTTCTAGAAGCCAAATGCTCCGCAAGGGAAAAGTTAGGCAGCCTAATGAAAACCAAACCAGGCTTTGCTCTTTGTGCTGGTAAATGCCCAGCTGCGCAAACCTCAGTCAGTCACTGATGGACTGTCATCATCTTACATAAGCATATACCAAAAATAGAGCTGATAGATTTCATGTGAAGAGATCCGACCGCTACTGTAACCATAGGCAGACCTCTCCCCTTTGATAAGATCCCACACCCATCAATTCTGCCAAGCAGAAAATCTCGTCGTTTTCCCAGTATTACTCACGGACATGGAAAAAAATGACTGATAAATAAATGAGTCAGAGAGGAAGAAATGGAACATGCTAATTACAGAGTCTTACCAAAACATGGGTGAGCACAATCTTTATGAGTGGCGCTCCAGAAAGGTTGACCGACAGGCCCGGCAGAGGCTCCACTTTCAAAGAAATCAGACAGCTTGCTACATGGATTTTGTGATCCTTGTAATCAGCTGCTTCATTAATCCTAAAAGATAAAAAAAAGGAAGAACGGGCTTAGATAATCTAAGAAAGAAACAGAAGCAGAAATCCAGACGAACATACAAAAGAAAGAGGCAGAAAGAAATGGTAGACATACAGTGGGGGGAGATTTCTTTCATCCCCTGCAGATCCCAACTCAATTTCTTTGTAAGAAAAAAAGAGACGGTGCATAATAGTTATAAATGATTTGCATTTCATTGAGTGAAATAAGTATTTGATCCACAGGCAAAACATGACTTAGCACTTGTTGGAGAAACTCTTGCTGGCAAGCACAGCAGTAAGAGGTTTCTTGTAGTTGTTCACGAGGCTTGCACACATCGCAGGAGGGATTTTGTTCCACTCCTCTGTACAGAAACTTTCTCCTTCCTTTAGGTTTCTTGCTGTCGTTTGACAATTTGAAGCTTCAGCTCCTCTACAACTTTTCTATAGGACTGAAGTCTGAAGACTGTCAAGGCAGCTGACCTTTACATGCTCCTTCTTCTTTAGCTACTCCTTTGAGTAGCTAGTTAGCAGTATGATTTGAGTCATTGTTATGCTGCAACACCCATTCATGACCCATCTTCAGTGTTCTGGCTGAGGAAAGGTTATTCTTAATTTATCCCAACATTTTACATTACATGGCCTCATCCACTGGCCCCCTGGCTGTGGTGAAGTCATGCTTATACCTTAGCAGAAACACATCCCAAAGCATAATGTTTCTCCTCCGTGCTTGACTGTGAGCACACAATAAGTCTGTTTAAGCAAGAATTCTGGCTGGGTTGTAGGGGATCAAATACTTATTTCATGAAATGACATGCAAATCAATATATAACTTATATATAATGTGTTTTATTCTGCATATTTGGTTAATATTCGCTGTCTCTTCATTAAAAGAGGATACTATAAAAATGGGAGACTGTTCATTTCTTGGCAAGTGAGCAAACTTACAAATTCAGCAGGGGATCAAAGTTGATAGTAGGTTAAATGTACTCCAGATCTCTTGTTTCACAATAGCATCTATAACCAGTGTTATCTGCAACTGGTATTCCCACATAAGTGTTAAACACAGGACCATCTAAATGTCATAAGTGACATTTAGATGAGACTTTAACCATCTGTCTGTTTAATGAATCACACTTAGTGCCAGAATTATTCCATCACAGGTTTTTCAAGATGATCATGTGACCCCAATATGACATTGTGGTCACACGAACATCATCTCCCTCTTACGATACAAAGGGAGGCCTAGCAGCCCGTCACAAACGTCTCCAAATGTACTGCCGTCCACGTAACATTTCCGGCCTAATTTAGATGGATACAAAGTGCTTAATCACTGTTATGTCAAATTGGGTTAAACGCTGGAACAAGCTGATCCAGTGTTGGGACAGTAAGTGAAAGAGCTAATAGCAGGGTGTATCAGTCAGCAGGAGCTGAGTGGTGTGATGAAAGATAGGAGAGAAAAAAACAAAACAGATAAGGCCTTGGCCTGGGGCATCAGCTGTTCTGCAATTCAGGAAGCAGGGGAGCCTTTGGTGCCAGCGTACCCATTTCCCACACAGCACGTACAAAGACGGAGTCCCTGGCTTTGCGCTTTTGTTCTTGTTATTTCTTGCGAGTAGCTAGAGCTTTCAAAATGTTACTTTTTTACACTGGTTGGCATGCTGTGTCATCTTACCTGGTTTTCACAGGGCTAATCTCTTTGTAGTAGCTGTGCATGTTGTGGTAAAAGAGGCCAACAATGGTGGTTTGAGCTGAGGAGAAGAAGACAACACGCGCAGACTGAATGTGAAAGAATTGAGCTGAGGGCCGGGAATGTAAAGCAGTGCTGCTAAAACACTCACAAAGAAGGCAAGTTAATTAACATTGGCTCGCTACCCTGGGGTGGCACCGGCGGGCTAATGGGACTGTCCTATACTCATACAGGGGTGAAAAGCAAGACTGCCGCAAACCCATGTGGATGTTGGAAAGCTTGTGAAATGTCTAAATGACTTCACCAGGAGAGCTGGGGGTCTGCTCCCCCACCCCTGACTTGACCTATCATTCAGCTCAGTCCCACCTTAATACTTTAAGATAAACAATGAAATTCGAGGAAATGCTTAATGGCCCTGTTCCTCCTTTCAAAGGCCTTTCACTTGGGAACTGCTCTAGAGCAACAAAAGCAGATGTCAAACAATATGGATTTGCAACAGAAGAGTGTTAAAAAACATATAGGCATTCAGTAGAAATATATATATATATTTCTACTGAATGCCTCCCAGCGAGCCTCAGCGGCTCTCCTACAGAAAGACAGAATAAGAAAAAACAAAACCCAAAATATGCAGCATTTTCTGTTCTTAACTAGAATATAAAATCTGCCCTTGGAGCACTTTAGGCAGCCAGGTATTCAGAGTTAATTTGGTCCTGGCTCTAATGTGTCAAGCAATAACATGTATTCCACTTCTGATAATAAACCTTTAATGAATTATTAAGAGTCCGTCCCGTATGGCAACTCAGTGCATGCGAGAGCCAGGTGGAGCCAAGGGAATCTGACCTGAACACAAAGTCAAGCAAACAGAGTTTTAATGCCCACTGTAATTACTGCTCTCCCTTGCTCCACTACGTGGATCCATTCCTTTTAATGGTGGAGGAAAGTGGAGAAAAAGTGCGCTCTCTCTCATTCTTTCTGTTCTGAATAAAAGGGTAACTGCCAACATTAAAGTCATAGCTGGATTTCTACAGCACACCATAAAGCCACACAAAAGCTCTCATGCCACTCCTGTCCTTAACTGTATGCCATGTTAGCAGTCCTAAATCTCATGATAATAAATTACCGGCCGGTAACAAGAGTCTCCCAGCTGGACAATTTTCTCTTGGCAGAATCAGTGCACGACAAATGTGAGGTTTTCACACTCAAACCCAGCTACTAGTTTGTCTACGCAAAGAATCCTCAGAAAGTTCCTCCTTGCACATCGATGAGCACCTGTCAGCGAACACGCAGAGGGTCTAATGTTAGTACTTACACTCCATTGCGAACGCCTCTCCAGGCACAGAGATGTAGCTCTTGCCTTCTGTGGGGAAGCGGTAATGAGACAGTTCAAAATTCTGTGGGAGTTTCATCAGCGAGTAATCTGTGGAGGTCAGAGGTTAAAAAAAGGGAGAACTGTTGAGAAAAACAAAGTGACAGGCGAGGAACAAGACCGATTTGCTTTGTCGGGGGTGAACCACAAACATCAAACGAGCCCTGGGGAAAGAGACAGTAACAAAATCTGAGGAAAAAAACTCAGGAGAGGAAAAGTGGAGAAGCTTAACTTGTGCTAATCTGAACAAAATTTGGCCTGACGTGATTACAAAACTAATGATGTCAACTTGAGGCTTGGAGTCCACAAAAGCTACAAACAATGACTTACTTTATGGAGAACCTGACACTTTACTGACCTGCAACAAAAGATGTTCCACCCAGGGAGATGAGAGAGTTCGGGCTGTCCTCCAGGTTAGTCACTACATGTTCCATCACTCTGTCCACTGTCTTGACCAGACCGCTGACCACAGGGGTGGACTGCTGCTAGAGAACAATGACCCAACGTGAAAAACTTGACAACTGATTCACTGTTTCTGATTTTCGGCATCTAGCATTGACTCATGTTGACCTATTAAAATGGTCTCACGTCTTTCTTTTTTTGCAGATGTTTTATACAAACGTAAAACACCAGGTTATTTGTCATGGAGAGTACTGCTCAGAGTATAAAACCAGGTGATAGTGTCGCTGTCTAGAGTTACACTGTAAACCTGACAAAAACTTGATAATTTGGTTGGCTCAGACTCACTCTACACTGTATCTACTGTCCAAGTTTGATGTGAACATCTGTTTCAGCTTGCGCTTACAAAAACAAGCAAGGTTGTTCTGAACACCATGTGTACTGAAACCGCTCTCTTGTATTTGTGATTTGGCCATAACGATTGCACAGTGCAGGAAGCAGAGATCTTTATAGTCAGTTATGCAGTTTTAAACATCCTTTTAAACATCCAGATATCCTCGGTGTGTTACATTAGCGCAATCGCCATATTGCATACGTTACATTGTGTCATGTTTGGATGCCGCACAACTACAGAGCGAACCCATTTACCTCTGTCAGTCCAGGAAAAGACAGCACTTCTTCCACACTTTTGAGCAAACCCTGGGTGGAAGAAAATGGACATCACAGAACTGTTGCATCATATGCACATGGGTGGGCATTGTATCTGTGTGTACGAATTGGTTTTGCAACAGCAACATGTTTTTTGGACTGTGTTCCAAGACCTGCGTGAGGTTGTCCGCAGTGTGACGAGAAATTGTTCCATTGGGCAGCGTCTTCAGGAAACTCTGCACTGGCAAGAAGTCTGTGGGTCGGAGCTCCTCCTGGAGACTGCTGATGACAGCGGGACTCATATCAGTGGCTCTCTGGGGAGACAGCACATCAGGCATCAAATGAAGTTTACTGCCAGGAGCAGCGAGTTCCAGTATACACAGGATGTTTAGTGACTGATAGCTCGAATTCAGAGAAAGCTCTTTGGACGAGAGATTTAGCGTTGGTCTTTTTCAGATTAGCGCCCAACAAGCTGTGCGCTGTAGTGTACGCTGTAGACTGGCTCTGCCTACTATCTTCTATTTATGTATTAGTTTCCTACAACCACAGCCTTTTGATAAATAAGTTGCTTCAATTCACATGTGTTATCCATTTGCTTTTTTCCATTTGTCCTTAAAAGGAAACAATGCCTCAACAGGAAATAAACTCTTAGTGTGGATTCAACCAAAAGTCCTTCATTGTTACTTCTTTATTGACTTTCATATGTGTTTTGGCTCAAAGACTTTCTGGTAATATTTGAAACATCACAAATAGTTCCCAATGACGTTGAGGTACAGAGATGTGGTATAAAAACCCCCACATTGTAAGAGTACTATATTTTTAAGATACAATAAGTTACTCTTAATTTATACCAAAACTGACAAATTCCTGTCTTACAATGTTTAAAAATGAAGTCAACACAGCAAAAGGATGACAGGTAGCTTAAATAAGTGAAAAAGAGTTTTCATTAGACTCTAGGGAGAACTTTGGAAAACTAAGTACACCCCATGATTCAGTAGCTTGTAGATTCACGTGTAGCAGCAATAACTTGAAATTACATTTTCTTTATGACGTTATCAGTGTCAACATCATTTGGAGCATTTTTGGCACACTCTTCTTTACAAAGTTGCTTTAGTTCATTGAGTTTTGTGCACAGCTATCTTCAGTTGAGATTGAAGTCTCCTTGAATTTTTTTCTTTTCAGCCATTCTGTCGTAGATTTGCTGCTGTGCTTGGAATCCTGTTGCATGATCCATTTTGGGTAAAGCTTTAAGCTGTCGGACAGATGGCCTCACATTTGACTCTATGAACGCTTTGGTATACAGAGAAGTTCATGGTTGACTAAAAAATTAAGAAGCGCTCCGGTCCTTTGGCTGCAAAACAAGCACAAATCATCACCCCTCCAACACTGTGCTCGCCGGTTGGTATGAGGTGTTTGTGCTGATATGATTTGGTTTTCGCCAAACATCGTGCTGGGCATTTTGCCCAAACATCTTCACTTTTATCTTATCTATCTAAAGGACTCTGTTCCAGAAGTCTTATGATTAGTTCAGATGCGGCTTTGCAAACCAAAGACATGCCACCATGATTTATTTGTTTAGAGAGAAGAGGCTTTCTCCTGGCACTCCTTCCAAAAAAGACATACAGCATTTTTCTAAATGTACTATCATGGACTTTAACATTTAGCATGCTAACTGAAGCCCATGGATTTGTAGGTCTTGGGTTTTTTCCAGTTTCTCTGAGCACTCCATGATCTGACCTTGGGGTGTATTTGCTGGCACGTTCACTGTTGGAAAGATTGTAGACACCTGAAAACGCCAGACTAGCAAACTGTCGTGTGAAAACTTCATTTTCTCACACAAAGTAGAATACAACACGAACAAACAAATACCTCTAATCTGAACATTTTAATTAAAGTGCTGTGAAAGTATCTGTATTATAGTGGAATGTGTGAGTAATGTTATGTATGCAAGTGTCTTAGCTAACAAATGTAGTTTGCTAACAATGAGCTAAGATTACCTTCTGTACAGCTAACAAGACAGAGTGCTCAGTCGTGTTCTGTGGTGAGACCCTCCTCTACTGTCCCCTCTACTGTGCTTTTATATTTTCTTTTTTTGTTCAAAGAACCTCGAGAAACTTACGGCCATCGGCGTAGTTAATATCACTTCCTTGGAGATTCCGGGTGTTGTTTTAGAAACCATGTCCCAAGCTAGAAACGACAATACAAAGGGTTAAAATAGAACTGGGAATAGCTTAGCATCACTCCTGTCTTTGGTCATGGTTTAGTCTAACCTTGACTTTTTACAATTTTATTAGGTCCTTTGTTGAATGTGGCTGGGTCAGGCTGCAGCAGTGTGGCTGGATTTTATCACCTTCAAGCTTACAGTGTGAGTGTAATGCCAGGTCATGAGAGGAGGTATTTTACAGCCTCCGCAAAAGTGGGATACTCCACCACATAACACTCTGCCACAAATTTGTGTACAGGGCTTAGACACATTTTATATCTGTCATTTAATGAAAACAGCTCAAAGCAGCTACCAGAAAGATACCATATATGGATGTACATTTGTCAGCTGTTCTTTGGTTCAATACAACATTTTATATGCATGTTCTGGAGAGGTAAAAACATTTCTCTGTAACCACAACAGTCAGGCTAATCTTGTCAGGTAATAAAGAAATTAAGACTCTCTGGCTTTATCATGACCACATAAATAATTCACAGTAGCAGTCTTTATATATCAACACCATACACAAGAGGAACCTCACACAGCTCAACTTCACTGATCAGTAAGATTAATCTTCAACCAAAAATGCTTTAACCTCTCAGCTAAAAAGGGACATTTCATTACACTTTAAAACATTTTCAGATTAAAATGAAATTTTCTAATATGATATATTAGAAAATATAACCATAACTATATATTGTAATATTGCTATTATTATCTCTTGCTCTCTTCCACAGCAAGTCTCTTTCCTGTCTTCCTCCCCTCACTCCCAGTCAGTTCTGCTGGACGTTTATTCCTGTTAAAAGGGAGGTTTTCCTTCCCAATGTTGCCAAAGCACTCGCTCATTGTTGTGGTTTTCTCTGTTTTTAATATTGTACGTTTTTAACTTACAATATAAAGCGCCTTGAGGCAACTGTTGTTGTAATTTGGTGTGATAAAAATAAAACTCAATTAAATTAAACTGAATATGCTTCATCACAAAGCAGGATGTTAATTCTTTCTAAATTTTCATAAAAGCCATTTTTGCACTTCATAAGTGCCCTTTTATGGCACTCTACTAAACAACGGAGGTAAGGAGAACAAAAACAGACAAGATACTGGGTGTTTTGTCCTAGCGTGTTGTAACTTGTCACATTATATTAAAATGATTTGCCCCCTGCAACTCAACTCAGGTCTTTACACTCTTATAAATACTTATAAGGCAAAACGATGTAAGCCATGGCACTTATGTGGTTGAAGGTTATGAAAATGGTTTCTGCAAGAAGAGCCATTTGACAGTGAGGCAGGCTATATTTGCATGGTTTGATGTCCTTCTGTTAAGCACGAATTCTGCGGATGGAATGTACAGTGGATAAGGACGGAAATTGCTTTTTAACCCCTGATTTCCTCAGAGCAGAGTCAAAGGGGAGGAAGCATTTTCATAAATACCGCTAAGAATGTCAGGAAGTTTTTTCTAATAGTAGACAGGTCCTACCTATAGTTGCATTGTAGTAGAGCGAGATGTTCTCAGGCGAAAGGGCCTTTTCCCAGATGACGAATTCATCAAAGGCTCCTGTTACATAGTGACTATATCTCTTATTGTTGGCAGTTCCAATGACTAGGTCAGGGTAGGGGTCTCCATAGGTTTCCTCTGAGACACTTCCATTTTTGTTCTCAGCAGTTAGGGTCGCATTGATGTAGACCTTCAGGCCATCTTTCTTAGTCCACGTAAAGAGGATGTGCGTCCAGTATGGCCCTAATAAGGTGAACATAAAAAGAAAGAAACGCTAAATTGTTGAAGAATTGTTGCATCCACTGCTGCAAGAAAATACATTGAGATTCAAGTGTGTGGTGTTGCAAATGTTCCTAGTCACACTGGTCACCTTTTTAAAGAGACTGATATTGCTTCATGCTTGGGTTAACTCAGAAAGTAAATGATGACGTGTACTCAATACACACAATTACACTGATATTTGCTGGTTCTACCTTCTTAAATTTAATATTTGTTTTTTAAATTGTGTGTCTTTTTCCCTGTCTCTCTCCAAACCAGTCACGGCAGATAGCTGTCCCTCATTGAGCCTGGTTCTGCCTGAGTTTTCTTCCTGTTAAAAGGGAGTTTTTCATTCCTGCTGTTGCCAAGTGCTTTGCAAATTTGCACTCCGAGGGACGTATCGGAGAGCAAGTTGGAGTTAGTATCTTGGAGCAGACTGGAGCAGCCAGGGATCAACCCACAAGCCTTCCAGTTTGTAGGTGACCCATTCTACTACCCGAGCTACACCTACACTATATAAATAATATTGGCTTGAACAGAACAAAATTTTTGTGCGTCTTAATCACAAGTTCATAGCCTTGCCAACAGCTATGTGAGGCTGAACATACATACAGAGCTTTTGTAAGATAAGTTACGTTCAGAATGATGTTAGGTTAGTTTAGCGAGAATTTGAAAACACTACACAATTTTACATTTTGAGCAGCTGATGGCACTGTCTTAGGTGAAGAATCAAACCTCAACAAACATTAAGCGCCTTGAGGCAACTGTTGTTGTGATTTGGCACTTTATAAATAAAACAGAACTGAATTGAATTAACTTTGTTAACTAAAGTGTTTGATTTTTCCATTAATTGATCTAGCTGAATCACTTGACTCATTGAGTAATTTATAACTCCTTCAGCTCCAGATGCTAGATTTTATGATATCCGCAAAAACTCCAGCCAATATTTACAGTGAATTGTGCATCACAAGAACAGAGAAATTAATGAACAATAGAGAAGCCCCAAAAGACACTGCCTTCACTGTCACACATGCCAGACAGCCAAAACCACCAAAACACATGTCATTTGTTGTTACAATATAAGCAGTACTGGATGTACCAAAGACCAAGCTCAGCTTTCAAGTCTCTCATTCACTTCTAT
This sequence comes from Benitochromis conjunctus, assembly GCA_015052645.1. Lineage (NCBI taxonomy): Eukaryota > Metazoa > Chordata > Actinopteri > Cichliformes > Cichlidae > Benitochromis > Benitochromis conjunctus. Next base: position 31,219 of record VOQK01020816.1, read on the forward strand.
ATGTAAATTTTTATATTGTTAACTTTCGCCTTACAATCACACACTGGGTCACACAGGCCCTCGAGTCTTACTCATTCACCCACAAAAACCTTTTCTCACAAATCAGAAAAAAGAGATGTGACATATTTTGACATTATGTCCCCAAGGCTCAACATGTCATTGTATGAAAACCAGATGACGTTTGGATCGTTATAACCGAACACTAGCATCGAAATTGAGTTACGACCAAGACCTTGAGTAACTGCAGGAAAAACAAGGATGACACAAGTCATTCGAGAAGAGAATAGCGATTGGTAAAAGTTTCACGTAATGTTGAATCTCGCATGGTTTATTCCATGTTGTCAACTGTTTACAGTATCAGCTCATCGCACGGAAAAAAAAAACTAGAAAGTAATTTCATTTTCAGAAATGAATTCAAAATATTGGTCACACTCTGACTTTTATTGTGTTTCATATCTCATCAAACTTGACACCGAAACTAAACACCGAACATTATTTCACACAAGACGACTGCCATCTCCAACAAACTGTATGTTTAGTGCTACGGCAAAAGATTTGAGAAAAAATACCCTCGCCTTTGCCAAATCAACTGTCCATAGTAACATCTGGTCTCAGTTAACCAAGTCATGAATGCAATTATATAACTATCAGTTTATGGCGTATTCAAGACCAAAATAGATTCCTTGTGGGAAACGTAACTATGTGAAAGGAAATGTATTCAGAGTACCTGGAACGTCGATGTTGGCCCTCCATCTGTGCTTGTTGCTTCGAGTGTAAAACTCCACATATCCTCCTAAAGGGTTTGTGTAGACTGAGAAGCCATTGGAGATAACTTTTCCTCCAGAAGCGACAGCAAAGCGAGAGGCTGACTCATGGTTTTTCCAAAAAAAGGAGAAGGTAATGCCTAGGGGATGATGAAAACCCAGTAGCCATCAATAACAGGAACTGAACTGTTTTACAAGCTAAATGATAGCTTGTTCAATTATAGACTGAGTACAGTGCACTCACCCTCAGGACCACATAAAGTAGGGTCACTAATGCACGTGTTCTGGTAGTTTCCAAAGTGAAGAAAGGTGCCACCGTTATCTCCATTCAGAAAGATGCCCTTGTTGACCATTCCTTCAACAATGTCTGGGACAAAGTAAAATTTACAGACAAACGTTCTTTTAAAAACAGGAAGGTGTTGGGACCGTTTAAGTGACGTTATAGTCATCTAACCATACGCTGTTTTGCATCTGATGAACATAAAGATTTTGCAGCTGTCCTTGCATCTCATCAAGTCTCCTACTCGACTTCAGGTTTAATTAATGTTAAAGAATGATCTCTTGTCATCAACATACCAAGAATTCCTCATTTCAGTCTGCAAGAACCGAAGACCGAACGGGGAGAAAAGTGTGGTGGGTTCAGCTCAACCGTGTGGCAATACAGAGGGAACAACAGAGGGCAGTGGGTGATGCACAAATGATTTTCAGTGAGAGGAAAAGTGATAAATCCTCACCTAGTGTTGCAGAAATGTTAGTGTAGGCAGAGTCATTGGTATACACATAGGAAGAATTATGGGAAGAAGGGAGCACAGTGTGGTTGTGGATTCTGATAGCTGGACAAAGACAACAGAGACAAAAAAAAAAGTGATTCACACCAATACGGACAAAAAAACAGAAGACAGAACAGTGAAAGGAAAGCAGTGGGAGGGACGTGATGCACAGGTATGAGACAGAGTGATGGTGACCAGCGTGCGCGCTGGCAGTGGTCAAAGAAAACTCAGTGTGACTTCACACATCATGCCCAAGTCTATACCCGATCCCTCTTTAACTTTAATCTTTCACTGAATGATGAATTTATAACACTGCTGCAAATGATACTTAATTAAAAATTAGTAAAAAAAAAAGACATTTTGTCATCTCCAAACTACAGATTTCCATATATGAAGTACTGCAGCATACTTAAATCCTAAAATTGTTTACTGCCTGTAACTTCAGTCATAAATCTGGCATAAAAATTTAAATGATGATGGCTTCGGCTGGTGTGTGGGTGGTAAAAACACATTTAAATGGAACAGGTGTTTTCATATTCACATACTTATGTTGCTTCCGTTAATATAACCTGATCTGTTTCCATTATGATCCCACAGTTCATGGATTCCTTCCACTGCATCCAGCGGCCAGTAATGCGAGGCCGTGTCCAACACCTCCAGGCCTGGATGGAGAATTCAAGCATAAACAGGCATCCAGAAAGGGCTTTTCATCCAATCAACCACTGCCTCATTAATCAGAATTTACTTTCCCAGGACCACATTTTGGGTTTGGGGTGGGATAAAAAGACAGTGATGATAATAATGATGCAAACAACTGGAAAAAAGTTGTTTATGCAGCAGATTATTTTGATTAAGGAGAAGAAATAAACAAAGCAATAACATCCTCTGGCATGGAAAGATGCAGATGGTAAAACAGGGTCTCACAAATGATTTCTTTTTTTTCATCCAATACTAAATTTAATCTAACAAGTGAGAACACAGGAAAATGGTCAGTCCAGAAACTTCTTACTACCTGGATGCTTCTGAGCTTGCGCCACTTGAGCATAAACCTGTTAAGAAATTAAAAATCACGTATAAAGTCTGCAGTGCACAGTTCGTTCTGCCATATGGAAGGAATTGCTAATAATTTTCAGCATGATGTGCTTTTCTTGAGTTTACCTTAATAAAGGAGACAAAAGCTGTAAAAATGCGAATCCGCAAACAAAATGCCATAGTCTCTGCAAAATATAACACCAATTCTCTGAAACAACTTAATTCCACGGATGAAGATGAATCCAATAAGCGCCGCTCATTGTTTCAGTTGAATAAAGATAAAACTTCTGATCAGTCCATTTGTCCAAGGTTAGAAATACCCAAAGAAAAATAAATAGAAGCACTGACACAACAAAGCATTCAATTTAGAGTTGTGAGGCCGAAAAACCTCAGAAGCTGTCCTTTCATGATAAAAACTGAAGCCAAACTCCAGAAAATTGTAATCCTTAATATTTATCCGAAAATTTAAGAAGCAGTTTTCTTAGAATTATCTCTGCCTGCATCTGGGAGCCTCAAGGAGTACAGGAGCTCCGATGAGCTGTGCTGGGCTGCTGCTGCTGCTGGAGCGAACGTGGGAATTGCAAAACGTGATGTCATTTTTTTGGATCTTCTAAGGAGGGGCGTTAAAGTTTGTGCGTAAAAGGCGTTACTTGTGCGTAATTGGAGATTGCACGGGGAATGAGATCAGGGTGTGCACCGTGTGATGCGCAGATGCACATCTGAGTTTGTATTCAAAATATTTGTAAATAGCATACGATTTTAAAGACCTTTCGAGCAAGCTTCTTCCGACAACTGGTGGATAGTCACGTTGTCTAGCTGCTTTCTTTTCAAGGTCTGAAGACTACAATAACCTGGATGACTGAGTAGCTACACAGGCAGCATGCAAAACCTTTCTAGGAACAATGGGAATACACTGAGTGCTTCTTTCTTTTTAGCAGTGTGTAAATTTGCGAAGTTGCACAGATATGCCTAGATATATGGAAAAGTAGCAGAAACTACTACAGTACAGTTAAACAACTCACACAGTAAAGAATGAAGGTTCTGTAAATAAGAACTTACAACACTCCAAGTGGAAACATAAAACAAGACATATGGTGTTGTCAGATGAGAAGTGGGCCCTTGTTTGACTTTTGGCTTGGTAATTTCAGTTTGTGAAATGCCTAATGAGAGTT
>VOQK01020823.1:6016-16298 GCA_015052645.1 Benitochromis conjunctus
CTCCACGAAGAGAGTAAATTGGTCAATAAATGTGGATGTTTCCTCTTCAGTAATTGCATCTCACTGCATAGACTGTCTTGGTCTTTGTTAAGAATATTGAAACTAATTTTAGGAGTCGTTAACTAAGCTTTAGTAAGAGGCTACAAAATATTACACGTGTCAGTAAATTAATTTTACATGACTGGAACATGTTCCAGCATCTATGTTGGGCTTAGTAGGGATGAATAATTCAAATCACTTAAGCTTGTGGTGCGTTTTTAAAAGAGGATGATAAGGTTCCTCACCACACCTTTCCTTACCTTGTATTTATGTTGTCACACTTTTTTAACAGGGGACATAAAATAATAAAATAACAGCCAATAATCACAGGACTATGCTGTCCCAGATACACTGTACCCTGGCTGCTTCTACTCTACTACTAAAGGTTTGGCAGGTCACATGACTCTATTAATACATCATTTAGGATGTTTGGATTTACTTATGTTTGGACTAACATACAGTTTGCTCAAACACAAGTAGCTCAGTTTGTTTTATATATTTTATATTTGGGGAATACTTCTTGTGTGAGGATTGATGTCAATCCCTGAAGTTACTATTGTTGACTAGTAACTGCAAGGCAAGACACCAGGGCTGTGCCCCAGATCTCTCTCATGTTTACTTGTTCACTTCTCCGTAATAGACACTAAATCGTTTACTAAACACAGAGCAGAAAATTGAGATTTTAGGCACTTGCATATTAAGAGAGCTGAAGCAAAGGGATAGAACTTTTGAGCGATAAGATAAAATGTGGCACGCTGCAACTTAAAAAGGTCGTGAGTTCAAATCTTGCTCCTCAGTATAAACTAGAACTTACTTTTAACTGAACGTATGAATAAAACAGACAAGATACAGCATGTTCAGTGAGCTTTTTTCTGCATCCAGGCTTCAGTATATGCTTGCATACCGCAGTCATTTCTTTTTATTAAGCCTGAGGAAAGTATTCCAAAGACGGTCAAACAATTAATTACACACGTAATTTAAAGTGATTAATCTCAATACTCTTTCCCCAAAATAGATTTGTGGTTCATCAGAAGGCAATGAAAAATAAAGCTTTCCATTCATTAATTAAAAATAGAGCAATTTATAGAAAGATGGGGTGACGCAGTAGTTCTCAAGAGCAAATCTCCACGTTTACACCGCTGTGAAAACGAATAGTTCGAACAGAGGTATAAGATATGTGTATCTGGGGGAATTTGCTGAAAGTGGAGCACTACCTCAAGCTCTAAATGTCAGTGTGGTTGCACACCAAAATAATTCAACACAAACATTCACACATTCCGAAATCTGCATATTAATCATCAGTGGTGGTCAGGGATATGTGCAATATGTGGAAACAACACTGTGCAAGCATCAAGCTTAGAGTAAACAGGGACTGGATTTTCTGCTAAGGGCATGTCCCAATGAGAGGCATTGCAGAACATGACGAAACAGCTGTCAAATTGTTGTTTTGCAATCCATCCAGAGTCTCTGCTTCACTAACAACAACTAGTTCAATATTTTAAGGTCTTTTTTTTTTTTTTTTTGATTCACCCAAGGATATAATGAATTCGATGTCATGACACAAATAGTTCAGTAGAATCATACAATGCCAAAGATAAATGTTTTTATTACTGCCAAATAGCAATAATATGGAATGCTCCACCAACTACAGTATTGGCGATACTATATATATATACTACTATATAAACATATATTTACAGGTAAACCTAACGTGTTTTTAACAACAATTCTTTTGTTATTAAAACAGAAATTAATCTAAAAATATTAATCTCATTTCCTTATCTCATCAGGTGATGTCAAATTAAGTGTCACCAGTAGCGTAAACCTCTCAAACTATATGCTTAACATGACAAATGATGTAAAATATTACGGTCTTCTAATAACTTTTTGCATGAAGTTGCAATATGCTTGTCATTTATGTTTAATTGTTTAGTCTAAAAAATATAACACTGTTGGTTCCTGAAATCTACAATTGCTAAATTTCTTCTTTTTAAGCCTCGATTGTTTTTTTGTCACAACAATTAACAATATTTGGAAAAATGGTAGTGCGCTAAGTCATCAGGTAACACCAGCTTGATTAGAAGTATGCATCTATAAACAGTCCCAGTGCATCAAAGAGATACACATACCTGCTAATTAGTGCTAAGTAACTGCCCAAAAATTACTGGAATTTTACTAATCAAAACTTCTGGGACAACACGGACATGATCAAGAGGTCCAGCTTATCGACTCAGATTATCAGAGGTGAATCTGAAACTTTTGGGTTGGCTGCACTTTTTAGATTGAATTTCTGAGCTTGGCTATGACTCACATGAGAATCATGTGAAAGTACTTCATGCTTGAGCTCAAGCAAATTAGAATGAAAAGTAGACACGGTGGTTGACCAACTCTCAGAGGACTCAACATTGCTAGTCTTTTGCAACTACAAAAGAAGCCTGTGAAATGTAAATTGTATCTAGATACAAATGCGTGAATAAAAAGAACTGTAATAATTACAACACTGGAAAACTTGAACAACATGAGCTTTTTCCACCTGAAATACAACACAACCACAATGTGACAAAGTCAGGGAATAAACCCAGGTGCAAACCCAGGTGAAGTGAGAGACAACATCTTTGAAGCTTCAGTGATCTTACTGCTGGGATGGGCTACAAAAACAACAGGACACTTTGTGAGAAGGTGACACGGTCTGGTACGATTATTCAGAGATAGAAGAAAAATAAAATTACAGTCAAGTCAGCCGGAAAAGGGTGGAGTGCCCACTCCGGGTCAGGGACGAGTTCTTGCCTCAAGTGGAGGAGTTTAAGTATCTCAGGGTCTTGTTCACGAGTGACGGGAGAAGGGAGCGGGAGATCGACAGACGGACCGGTGCGGCGGCTGCAGTGATGCGGACGCTGTATCGGTCTGTTGTGGTGAAGAGAGAGCTGAGTGTAAAAGCAAAGCTCTCAATTTACCGGTCGATCTACATCCCTACCTACCTATGGTCACGAGCTGTGGGTAGTGACCGAAAGAACAAGATCGCGGATACAAGCGGCAGAAATGGGCTTCCTCCGGAGGGTGGCTGGACTCTCCCTTAGAGATGAGAGAGGGTGAGAAGTTCGGCCATCCGGGAGGGGCTCAGAGTAGAGCCGCTGCTCCTTCACATCGAAAGGAGCCAGTTGAGGTGGTTCGGGCATCTGACAAGGATGCCTCCTGGGCGCCTCCTGGGTGAGGTGTTTCGGGCACGCCCCCCGGGGCAGACCCAGGACACGCTGGAGAGATTATATCTCTCAGCTGGCCTGGGAACACCTTGGTGTTCCCCCGGATGAGCTGGAGGAGGTGGCTGGGGAGAGGGAGGTCTGGGCTTCTCTGCTTGGGCTGCTGCCCCCGCGACCCGGCCCCGGATAAGCGGAAGAAAATGGATGGATGGAAGTCATTTTGCATGGAGCTCCAGACCGAGCAAGGCGAGGAAAATCATGAAAAGGATAGTGGATCAGCCCAAACTTTACTGAAAAAGCTTGGTAATGATCTTAAGGCAGTTGGGACCACAGTCACAAAGAACACCATTCGTAGCGCACTATGCTGTAATCAATTGAAATCTTGCAGGACCTGCAAAATCCCCATGCTCAAGAAGTCCCATGAACAGGTCCGTCTTACGTTTGCCAGTGAACATCTGAATGATTCAGAGTAAGGTTGGGAGAAAGTTCTGTGGTCAGATGTTCGGAGGAAGCGAAATACCCAGTATGACCCAAAGAACACCATCCCTACAGTCAAGGTGGAAACATTATGCTTCGGGACTGTTTTTCTGTTAAGGGTACAGGACAACTTCCCCACATCGAGGGCCTATGTAGAGTAAAATCTTGGACAAGAACCTGTTGTTGGAAGACCCATCCACAACCCATCTTCAGTGTTGTAGACAACAGACTACAACACTGAAGATGGGTTGTGGATGGGTCTTCCAACAACAGTCACCCAAAGCATACTGCCACGGCATCAAAGGAGTGGCTAAAGGAGAAGCACATTAAGGTTGTAGAGTCAGTCTGCAAACCTCAGTCCTACAGAAAATCTGTGGAGGAGCTGAAGCTTGGAGTTGCCAAGCGTCTGCCACGAAACCTAAAGAATTTAGAGAGTTTAAAGAGGAGTGGACCAAAATCCCTCCTGAGATGTCTGCAAACCTGTTGACCAGCTGTAAGATCTACTACTACCACTGTGCTAGCCATCAGTGAGTTCACCTCTAATACACATGTTTTGCTTATTTCACTCAGTGAGATGGAAATTAATTTGCGACCTTTTATTGGTTGATAGTCTTTCTTTCTCTGTTAAAATGAAACCAGCACAAAAAAAATTATAAACTGTTCATTTCTTTGTAAGTGAGCAAACTTACAAATTCAGCACGGGACCAAATAATTAATTCTAATGCTGCAACATATTCTTCAGTGTAATTAAAACAAACTAATCATCAGTAAAAAAAAGAAATAAAAAAAAACGCTGTAAGATAAATGTATAACATCTGCTTATACTATATCTCAAGATGAGAGAATCCCTGCCACACAGCTACAGCAACAGCAGCTCGTTTAAACTGTCAACATCAATTTACCATAGAGGTAATATTGCTGCTTCTGTTTATAGAGTAACATAAATAAAAAATACATGAAGTAAAATTGTTATTTGGTGTATGTCTTTTTTTGATAAATCAAATGAATTATTTTGTTTGTGATGGTTTCTCCTGTTCTTTCACAAAGGGAAAATGTGATTACATTTGTGATGTGTTACAGATGTACTTCACCAATGAAAAAAGTAAGCGTCACGTCCTGTCTCACATACTGCTGCCAAGACAGAGGATCTGGCATGGCGACTGCAGACGCTGGAATGGCACAGCTGTCAGTGTTGGTGGCTTTGGTTGTTAAAAATATGGCTGTGACATGTTTGCTATTCACGGTTATAACACTGTCTACATGCAGCGGTGGTTGCTGTGATGATTTTGCTGACTGAGCATTGCCCTGCAGCTACTCTACGTTTGTAACACATCCGTCATAGAACCAGCATAATTTCCAAAAGTACGAGCCTTAATACAGCTGAACATATCCATAGTATCATAGAGTGAACCACATCCAGATCAGAAGGAGAAGTCAGGAAAATAACCACAAATCCCGCCACAGCTTCCCCCGTCACAGCAGGGAGAGCAGCTGCAGCTGTGCTCGCAAACAGCAGCTGCATACTGTGGGACAGCCACTCTTTTAAAAAGAGCACCACATGCATCATGTAGGTATTAGATCATTTATTTTTTCATTAGGGTCTTCAGTTTTTGTCTGACAGTGTATAACTGAAACATTAGAAATTCACCAACACAGTAGCTGGTCATATGCAATGTGCGATAATACATATAACATCGTGTGCAGAACATATTTATATATAAGAACTTATAAAATATGAAATTAAGGCAGTTTACCAAAAGGAGCGCAGGGGGTAAATGAATTCTATATGAACCATGGTCCCAAACATTGGGATATTTGGAGTTTTGCTTTTTGTTTTTAATTTTGTGTTTGAATTTTTGGACTCTGTGTTTTCCTGCCGGTTCCTCCCTCAGTGTGGTCTTTCTTTTGCTCTGTTGTCTGAGTCTTCTTGGCTCTGTGTTTAACATTTGTTTTTTGGGCACTTCCTGTTTCCATTGAAGGTTTGTTTTCTGGTGTGTATCTGCGTCTAGTTTTTCTTGCTGTTTCTCCTTCCTTTGTGATTGTGAGTCTTGCCCCACTTGCCTTCACCTGTGTGTTCCTCTTTGTCAAGTTGTGTTTTCATGTTCTCTCTCGTGCTGCCCTGTTCACTTTCGGCTCCTGGTGTTTATCTTTCTGGATTCCCGTGTGTTCTTATGTTTTTGGGTCTGTGTTCCATCTTTCTTACTTTGTTTGTGTTGGACTTTTTTTGTTGCCTTTAACAATCGATTTCCGTCGGAACATTCTGCCTCCTTCATTCTGCATTTGGGTCCTCACCTCACTACTTCAGCTTATGAAAACTAGCAAATCCCACCCTAAGGGTGTTTTTTTTAAGGTCTGTGACACTTGTTCTCTTTGCTATTGCATAAAAACACAGACATGTTAATTCATCATGTTATTCTTTTTACCTTCATTGTATCACTTTGCATAGTTGCAAAAATGGCTGTTCAAAAACACCAAACAAATGACTAAAAAATGTACATTTCATGTCCTTGTTCTTTATGTAGACTCAGTAATCCATTATAGGCACTATCACTGCTTAATGAACAATCATTTATAGATATGTGTAAAAATACATACCTGTTACCCCAAAGACTGTAAAGTATGTACAAAAAACAACGTATGCGTAATGTACACATAATGTTCATATATTGTCGGCTGCGTGAGTGCTGTAAAAATCCCAAAAGATATACAGTATAGATGTTAATAATCCTGGTACCATAGGCAGTTTATATTGTAAGTTTCATCCAGATTGATTAATGCATCTAGGAGAAGTGAGGGAGCAAACATACATACACTGCGATCATTATAGTAAGATGTAGAGTTAGCAAAAGAAAACATATATCAAGGAGGTCAAAATGTGAATAAGAAATATATTTGTGTGGTACATATAAAAACTAATAAACTGAATTGAATGCATAATACCTTTACATTTAATGATGGATAACTGGCAGTATGTGGATTAAATTGCAGTCCCTGTGCTCTTGTGACTTTCCTGATGTGATTCAGTACAGATGAGTCTGATGCTGAGAGAAGAGAAAAAGTGACACAGACAGTAAGCAGTGATACAGCAGCCTAGCAGAAGATTCCTGAGTAACAAACAGAGGATCGTGTTGCTGAGGAGACTGACAAAAAACATCAACAATAAATACAATACAGGATAGTAAGAACTGAAGTGTTGCTTCTTTTATCTTATTTTCACCAACAAAAAAAGGCTGGCCTCGAATATAGAACTCCCAGGCTGAAAATTGGTTCTGCTCGTGTGTGTGTGTGTGTGTGTGTGTGCGTGCGTGTGTGTGTGTGTGTGCGTGTGCGTGTGCGTGTGTGTGTGTGTGTGTGTGTGTGTGTGTGTGCGTGTGTGTGTGTGTGTGTGTGTGTGTTTCCTCTGCTCTGTTCATTGTGCAGCACGGTGAAACAGAGGACAGGTGAAGTGAAGATAATTGCTGGTGTTGACCACAGCTCATTATGCTACTATGAAACAACACCTTTCCAACAAGGATTAATATGTGCTGTGATGATGGCGTTGCTTTATTTCTGCTCAAGAACCTCCTGATTTAGAAATCAAGCACTGGCTTTTCCTCTCCAGCTCAGGGATAGAATTTTACATACCCACAAAATTTAAAAAAAAATGGATTTAAACAATTTTAAGGAATTATTTTTAGCAGAAAAAATTCAGATGTGGTTTAATCCACAAGAAGACCTTTAAGATGCTGTTCTTTTCAAGTCTGTGCCAGTTATAACACCAGTATCTTTCAAAACAAGACCAGCTCTGCATTTTCCTTTTGTATGCTGTATTTACAAAACTGTTTCAGTGCTTAACAATTAAGTTTAACTACACACACTTTTATTCCCCGAAAATGCATGTTAACAACAAACGAAACCACTGAGCAGTGAAGCAAAAAACAAGTTGTGGTACCTTGAAAATAACACAAGCAGTCTTGTATATGTGCAGGAGCCATGACTTGGCATTTACTGATTCCTGGCAGATTTTCTACTGGAATATTCTACTATGAGTCTCAGGTGTTGCATGGCTCAGCTGAGCTTTGTACTCATGTATTTCTCAAAACAGCATGCTAACACATTAAGAGTAGGGCATGCTACAGATGGCAGGACACCAGAGTCTACTTATAATTTCACACATTTTGAGCTGAGATTGGTTTATTTTCTTCAGTGTCAATGAAATTTCATTCTATAGTTAAATGCTAATGTTAATGGAGTGGTGAACTATTCCATAAGTAATAATAATACATGAGAAGAGCACTATATTTACAAAATTAAAGAGCGGTTTGTATGACATTAAGGTAAGTGTCACAGTTATCACGTCTCCTTTAGTTGGCTACAGGACAAAATCTTTCATGTTTAAATGTATACGATTTGAACTGTCAGAGGTCTAATGTGGAGCCATCACTGAAGAAATAAACTACTGTTTTAACATAATTACCCTGAATAACAATTGCATTCTACTGCTCTGTGAACAAAAACCTAAGGTTAACTATTTTCGTCATGAATTATTTTATTTGTAACAGTGTTGCATTTTCTTGTTATATTTGTATGGGGGTTTTTCTTAGAGAATTTTAACACCATTTATCATCTGATTGAAGTAGGTGCCATGCACGGGGATCATTTTATGCGGAAGAAGAGTCAAATGATGTGTGAAACGCCCCCTTTTATAAATGCACATGGAACCTGAAGGCTTTCAAAATCAAATTTCATAAACGCTGTCTTGATACTTTTAACCTCCGACAGGGGTCTTAGGTTTTGCTACAAAGAACGCCTGGCTATATTGAACTTCCTTCATACTGTAGCTCACTGTAAAATAACAGAACAGGATTGTGCTGATGCAAAAATCTAAACAATAAACCTCGGAAAGACACACTCACACACGCTATATTAACTGAATATAAAACCAAAACGAGATAAAACCCAGGGACCGTGAAAAAAAGTTAACTTTTCTTAAGAAAAGCAAGTTTAATCAGTTTTACTCTTGTGTTTAATTTATATTCTACATACCCACTGAAAATAATCTTATGGCTTGTGGTGAGATTTGCTTTTAGAAGGCCTAATATTGCTTCTAGTTACAACCAATGTCATGAGAAATACACCACTGAGCAAGCAGCAACCTCTGTACTAAAAAAGCCAATGTGGAAGAGCCAATGGCAGCAGGTCTTCACATGAATACTTGAGAAGGACGTAGAATGTCCTGGATATGTCTTCTTTTTGTTCATGGTAAAAAATCAAAAATCAGGAACACATTTTAAAACTGTTAGAATGAAAGTAAAAGTCCTTTATTAGAATTTATCAGAGTGGTCATTGAAAACATGCAAAATAAAACAAAACAAAAAAAAAGTGATAACTTGAGGCTATCTCTAAAAGCAGGTAATGAATGTGAGTCAACGGCCTTTACAAAGTGCTGTGTTAATATTTTTAAATATTTCTTAACTTTTTAAGTCTAGCAAATACCTGTATAACACAAACTGATACTTTACTGAAATAAAAAATAATTAAAATATAGTGTTTACAGTCAAACATTCAGTGGAAATCAGCATAGTTTAACACAATAAATTTAAATGAAATATAAAAAAAAAACTAATTACAAATACAACTGCAATAAATCTGCTTCAGTTGTGTGCCAGTGCTTTTAACACAATACTAATACTGTATCTGTGCATGCCCCTAGCTAGCATCTGTGCATGCACCTTGGTAACCGCACTTGTTACTGAGCTTAGCACTCCACCCACGATCTAAATATGGCCACGGTTAGATGTGTTTAAAGTTTTAGTCAGTGATTTAAAATGAGAGCACGAACACCACTGGATGTTGTCATGGTGGCCATGTCCATTTGTTATATTAGGTAACACAAAAAGCTACCATGTGACAAGTAACTCTATAGCATCAAAGCTATTTTCCCTCCAAAAATTGGTCTTGTAGAAGTTTTCCTTCTTTTTCTCACTTGGATTCAGAAAAAGAAGAATTTAATAAGTTGTTTAGGTAATCACGTCTATAAAGTCATCAAGACTTTATATAAGGTGTATAAAAACAGATCTTAGACAGAACATCAGCTGCCTTTATCTACTTTATTTCTTTATGTACAGCTGCTACATATTCAAGAAGTTACAAGTGGCTACACAGAGCAATGAAATTCTAACCTTGCAAGTTCCCTTCACTCAATTAAATAAACAACTAACTAAATAAAGAATAAATTTAACTCTGAGTATAGAAACTATAAAATAAAGTAAAACAAATGCGTATGTAGCGCTTGTAGCTTATGTAGCTTATGTGTGGGTGTAGTCAGAATACGGTGGCCCCTAGAGACAAAGCACGTACAAACTCCAAAACACGTGCAAACTCCAAAACACTTACAAAATCCAAAACACGTGCAAATTCCAAAACACTTACAAAATCCAAAACACATGCAAACTCCAAAACACGTGCAAACTCCAAAACACGTGCAAACTCCAAAACACTTACAAAATCCAAAACACATGCAAACTCCAAAACACGTGCAAACTCCAAAACACGTGCAAACTCCAAAACACATACAAACTCCAAAACAC
>VOQK01020826.1:6908-17079 GCA_015052645.1 Benitochromis conjunctus
CAGCGAGACCCCCCCCCCCCCCCCCAAAAAAAAAAAATCCCTGACCCCTTTCTCCCCCGTATTCACCCTAAGTCCGGCCTATAATGTCACCCAACTTTACCTTAAACATGTTATGCTTTTTTTTTCAGTCCTGTGTCATTTCACATTGTGCCATTATGCCTTTCACTCACCATTTGTTTTTCTTTTAGTATGTACTTTAACAGTTTAAAGTCACTGTATGCCTCTCCTTATATCACAATCCCTTAAGACTGGCCTAGAGTCTTGGCTTCTCTTGCAGTCCCCACCCCCTTGTCCCACCCTGCCCCCAGCTACCCTTCCCTGGCTCCTTGGTTCTAACCAGTTAACTGTCCCCTCTTCCCTCTTTCCCCCCACTCTCCTCCACTCTTCCATCATGCCTCTCTTCCCTCCCTCTCTCTCTCTCTCTCTCTCTGTCTGTCTTTCCATCTCTCCTCTTTTGCTGTTTTTCTGTCTGTCTCACCTGGGCTGTCGCAGGAGAGTTTGGGGAGGTATGTCGTGGTCGCCTAAAGCTACCTGGGCGCCGGGAGATCATCGTAGCCATCAAAACCCTCAAGGTGGGCTACACCGACCGGCAGAGGCGAGACTTCCTATCTGAAGCTTCCATCATGGGCCAGTTCGACCACCCCAACATTATCCGCCTGGAAGGTGTGGTCACCAAAAGTCGTCCAGTGATGATTGTGACCGAGTTTATGGAGAATGGAGCACTAGACTCTTTTCTAAGGGTGAGAAAAAACAAATTAAAAAAACATCTACATACCAGAATAGCTCTAAAATGAGCTACTCTGTATAAAATGTGATTTTATGAGTAATGCAACACTACCCTGTAAATAAGCCCATCCAAATCCACTGGATTTTTGTTTGTAGTTATCTCACTGTCTTTGCAACCTTAGAAGGTCTTCTTAAGTGCTGCTGCAGAGCTCACTATGGATATCTTACAAATCCTGTATTCTGGCAGTTGGTGACATTTACAGAGCTCAGTCTCCAATGAATCTCTGCCTCAAAGTCACATCATACACTGTCTGCCACAGAAAAGAGGAGGGGTGATACAGAGATAATGGGAAATGGAAGAATATAGAATGGGCAGGTAGAAAAGAGAAAGAAATTTCAGCGTGAGAAGACGAGAGATTAAAGATATAAGTAAGAGGACATTTGGAAAAAACGTAGAAGACACTGAATATAGAGAGACGGGCTAAACCATGAAGGGAAAGAAGAGGCACGCAGACGGTTTTCTCCTTTGAAAATGGATCCTTGATCTGCAATGCAGTTCATACGTGTCACTCTCTCCTCCATTGCTAGCTCAATGATGGGCAGTTCACAGTGATCCAGCTGGTAGGCATGCTCCGTGGGATCGCAGCAGGCATGAAGTACCTGTCAGACATGAACTACGTGCACAGAGACTTGGCTGCCCGTAACATCTTGGTTAACAGTAATCTGGTGTGTAAGGTATCTGACTTCGGCCTGTCTCGTTTCCTTGAGGACGACCCTACAGATCCAACCTACACCAGCTCACTGGTGAGTTAGTGGATATATTATACGTGACTTCTTTTTTAGTGTGTCTGCATATGTGCGTTTAAAAATATGTTGTTCCAACATCAACCCATTATTGTTGTTTTCTTTTAATCATCTTGTCCAATAAATGTCTGGTCTGTTCCCACAAAATCAGAGGTTCTTGTCACTGTGGCACAGACAAGTGGACAAAATAAGAAAAGTTACGCGTGTAGAAGTCTATATTAAATGGTGTGGAATGATCCAGTTAATGACATTAATGAATATGTGAAATTTAAAGATCACAACAGTACCTCTAAGGGCACGCAGGTGTTACACATGAGTTTGTTTTAGATTCCCAGAAGCGCTGCAACATCGGTTGCTGACAAATTGCTGGACTTTCTAATATTCTTCAACTTGCAAAGCAGTTTAAGATTTATGTCTGAAAGGGTATACTGAGGATGACTGACTTATGAATATGAACGATGGTATAAAGACAGCTGGGTTTGTGTCTGTATTTTCTTTTTTTTACAGCTAAAAAGTCTTGGTTTTGTTTTGAGTTCCACTCAATGCTGATTCAGCCCGATATGAAAGACATGGGCAGTTTTTTTTACATCCATGTATAGTAAAGCAAAAGAAGGAGAAAAAGCACAGGACAATGTCAGGAGATGTGCAGATGGTCAATTCTCCATATGGCAGGGAGAAGTTGTGTTCATTTTTGTGTTCTTTACTCTAAGAGACACTCCTAGTATGAGTCAGTAACTGTCTATCTGCTGCATAGTTGAAAAGGATTAACAACGACACTGAAAAATGCACTGTGCTGCACATTTCATATCCTTTAAAGTTTCACCTCTTTGCACGTGTCATTTGTCTGTAAACGTGTGACTAACCTTGTGTGAAAGTGGTGTTTGGGTTCTGTGGCATGCACCCATCTGTTGTGCATCAACGTTTCCCTTGGACTGTTTTTTTCTCACCCTTTCTTTCCCTCTTGTATGTGTGTGACTCTGTGTTTGCGCTCCATCTCTCCAGTATTTCATGCTCACCTACTCATTCGCATATCCACAGGGAGGGAAGATCCCCATTCGCTGGACGGCTCCGGAGGCAATCGCCTACAGGAAGTTCACCTCTGCCAGCGACGTCTGGAGCTACGGCATCGTCATGTGGGAAGTTATGTCATATGGCGAGCGGCCGTACTGGGACATGAGCAATCAAGATGTAAGCTCACAAGAGAATTTATGCTTATATATAAGTGCCGCATATTTAAAAACAACTTCTTCTTCCATTTATGTGGAAAAGCCGTTCTTTTTCTCTCCACACATCTCCAACTTTTGCTTGTCCTTGTTTCTGTGAATAACCAAAGCTATTTTTTCTCTCCTCTGCCGTGCTGTTTTTCATCGACCTGCCTCTCTGCTTGCATTGTCCGCCCTCCCTTGGCGCCACACTCTGTGATTAGAAGTGATTGGGATTTCTCTGTTGTCCTTCCCCAGGTGATAAATGCCGTGGAGCAGGACTATCGACTGCCCCCACCCATGGACTGCCCAACGGCTCTGCACCAGCTCATGTTGGACTGCTGGGTGAAAGAAAGGAACCTACGACCTAAATTCACCCAGATCGTGGCCACGTTGGATAAGCTTATTCGCAATGCTGCCAGTCTCAAAGTAGTCACCAACAGCACACAGTCCTCAGGGTAAGCCTTAATATAAAAAGCACATTGGTCACATTAAAGTCAAAATTAGTATGAAGGCCATGTCAAGTGGAGCTTTACAGTAAATGCTTGTTTATGCTGAGGAATGCGGTATTATAGAAGGGGACTTTAACTGTGATGGTGTTTTCCTAAATGCCCCCGAGGGCTCTTGTTAAGTGTAATGCTCTGTGTATTAATAATGCATAATTATCGTCATAACATAAATGGATATTAGTGATGACAACCTTTCCTGAGTCACATGGCGGATTAGGCTTGTTAGGCTCTTGCGGTGTAATATAATAACAAGAACCTTCAGTCAGTTAAGTTTATTGATTTAAGGCACTCAGTCATTAAAGAGAGTGCTGGTCAGGCCATTTCATTTGCCCCAAGGGTAGAGAACTATGCAAATATCGCTTATCTAAGTTTAAATAGTGGATGTGAATATTCCTGAATCATCTGCAACAGGCTTCTTTTAATTGTTATTAAGTCCTGATATCTTCTCATACAACTCTTTAGTTTGCACAAGCTCAGGGTAAGCTGTTATGCAAATCCAAATTACCATTGCTCAATACGACCCTTAAAACAGCTCCTTCGCCAGCTGGGAGCTCAACGTGTCACATCTCCATTTAGCTGAACTATCTTTCCATCCAATTGGTTTCTTGGAAAGAATTTGGAGAAATGAAGGCAGCAGAGTTGGCGCAAAGCTGATGGGGCTGACCTACCTATCTGTCTCTGCATCGGGGTCTTTCTGTCTTGAGGGAGGGACAGAGACAATCCTGGGTTGTGCTCAAGGGGGAAACCAAGGTCTCGGTTGGCCACAGGAGCGACGCTCTTAGAAGATTAAGCTTGTGGTTAATTAGCCCGATTAAGGCGATGCAAAAAAGAGATGAGAGTGCCTTTTAATTAGCCACTAACGAGATTTTAAATGGGCCAGCAGAGAGGTGGCCTCCTGCCGATAGACCTAACAAGGGAGGAGTAAAAGATGTTACAGTCGTCCTGGTCGGCACTGAAGGGTGGCTGGAGGTTAGCTAACACTGTCTGACATTAAAGACTTTGGCTGCGGGAGTTGCATATGCCAGACCTGACTGAATATTTGCCCATATATGCATCGGTACTCCCAGCACCGTTGTCACAAGTGATTTCTATCCTTTGCTGCAGTTGAGTCAGTCAGAAAAAGCAAAGGAAGAAAAATCCAACGTTTTAAAACAATGACTGCATAAAAGGCCAAACCACTGACTCATGCAGCAGCCATTTTTTTATGAATTGAAGTTCGGCTTGTAGCGGTCTCACTAGCTAGCTCACAGCATTATCTTGCCTTCCTGCTGCGTTGTGCTTGTGGCTAACATGTGGCCAGCATAAGTCTGGACCCCTTTTGAAGCCAACTTTATGGGAAGACCAACAATACTCCATTAAGAGAAGCCAGAGTCGTGCGTTAACGACAGCCCGAGGGCTTGGATGCCCAAGCACAGGCCTTATTAAAAATCACTCCATCTACACCACTCAATGGAGCCTCTGTATCACTGTTATTAACTCCCCTCCTCCTCCTCCATGTGCTTTCTCTTTCCCCTCTCGTTCTCTCTCCATTCCTTTTAATTGTTAATGAATCTAATGCCATCAAAAAGGATGACAGGGATCAACGGAGCAGAGAGGAGTGGAGACAGTGGTGCTCTTTCTTGTTTCTTTCCCTTCACATCCCAGGACATTCTCTCCACCTCCACCTCCTCTGTCGTTCATCTGCTGCGCTTCGCTCTGAGTTGTTGCGCCATTTTATTAAAACTCCCAAGGTGGCCTCTCTATCTGCAGCGTTGATCAGCGCAGGAGGTTAGGTTCTTTTTTTCCCTTAAAAAGCCCTTTTGGGGCTGTCAACAGGTGCGCAGCAACACGCAGAGCACCCTCCAACACGTTTTCAAGACGTTTGAGGGAAGCGTTGCGCAACTAATCACATTCATGCGCTGTCAAACACACATGAACTATGAGTTTGTGAGTCATTTCTTCCAGAGTCACCAGCATTGCAAGTCGGCGCTAATGCGAAACCGCGCACACATGTGAGTGACATCTGTGTTTACATTTCAGTGTTTTTCCCTCTTTTCCTGAAAGCAATTTTTAAAAAATATTTCCACCTTTGCCGACTCGTGTTGCATACAGTGCATCGTTTTATGCATTGGTAATTATGCACTGAAAGGCATATGGCTCCTAGCCCGTCGTTTAAGCTCATGTTCTCACAGCCGGACGAAATTTGATTTGAACTGACCTGCAAAACCGCAAAGAGTCCAATCTTTCCAGATCAGATTTAAAGCACGTTTGTAGATGGTTTAATAGTGCGAGTCAGTATAAACCACACAGATTGAATTTCAAGTTGTTGTTAATCTTTTTTTTTCTTCCTCTCATCAGTCCCCAAACAATACACCCGACATCTTTTTCAAAAAGAACGAGAAGCAAAACACAAAGAGGGAGCTTTTCAGATATTTCCAGGTTTTAATTTCTTTCGGTTTTCATAAAGAAGGCACCTTCTGCATTGTTATTAATATCATCATCACCATTGATGCTGCCAGACAGATGCATTCCTGACTAAAATGATCTCCACTTGGTTTCTTTAACATTTAAGCTCTGTGAATACACGTGACCTCCCCTCACCAGCTGTTGCGCCAACATCCACCACCCAAGCCTCCAGCCAGTCTCTCCACAGTCATAACTTGCTCCTCACCCACCATGTACATTCCCTGGGCCCCCACCCCACCCGCCCCTCCCCTCGCCCCTGCATACAACTCAGTACAGAGGAGAGGAGAGGAGGAGGGGGGAGAACAGAGGAGGAGAGAAATGGAGAGGTGGCGCTCAGCGGGGGGCGTTTGGGGGTGAGGTTGGCCGGTAGAGGCGCACAGATTGACGACCTTAACCCTCTCTCTCTCTCTCTGTTTCTCTTTCTCTCTCCTCCCTCCCTTCCCCCCGTCCCCTAATGTAGGGTTTCTCAGCCCTTGCTTGACCGCTGTGTGCCAGACTATACCACTTTCACCACTGTGGGGGACTGGCTGGATGCCATCAAGATGAGCCGCTACCGTGACAACTTTGTCAACGCAGGATTTGCTTCCTTTGACCTGGTGGCCCAGATGACAGCAGAGTGAGTGGAATTGCTCAGGTCTACAACGCCTGAGTGGGACTGAGTTTCAGTCAAATTACTGCTTTGGCAAATTAAAAACACTTAAATATGATGATGAGATGTGGAAAACGGGTCTTTGAACCGACTCAGATATCACAGAATAAGAAAAAGAATACATTTATATTTGTTTTCCAGTAGGCGTGCTCACATACTTTGATATATGCAGAATACTAGTTTAATAATGGAAGATGTTAGAGATGACAAAGTGATTATATTGGTTGATCAGGAGTTCCTCGCTGTTATGATTTTTCCACAAACTGATACTTGGTCGCCGATTTTAGAAGCAAACAAATCAGCCTACAATTTTTTTAAGCTAACTCTCGCGGCTGTTTCCTTTACTGCAATTCTGTTCAGCTTTAATCATGTTTACAAACAGGAAATGATGCAATGGAAACCATGGAAATTGCAGGCCGGTGATGATCAAATAAATGAATTAGGATTATAATGATAAATAAATCATTCTCATTAGGTGCATAATAGGCAGTGGAGGTGGGAGTAATTTGTTTCAATTTGGCTAGGCTGACAGGTGTGGTGTACTGTGGCTCTCTGTTGCCCTTAATGGCCAGTAATTCCTCTAATGGTGCCCATTTATTATCATTTCATCCTCCGTCACTGTGCTGATGGGGTTGGCAAAATATGGGGGTGGGGGGGGGCACCATTTGTTTGTGTGAAGTTGTGGCAACTCGACTGTGGCAAGAGGACAGATGAGTGCTGTGGATGTGTGTATCTGCAATTATGTACATATCTGGTTAAGTGATAGACTTCATTGTATACGTTTGTTTTTGAGGCAGAGACACTCATAAAGTCAGAAAGTATGTCTTCTCTCTCCTCAGCTATTATCTGGAGAAGTCAAACAAGTGTATGTATAGGCATATTTATACTAGTATGAAATTACTGACATAATACCTAATAAAATGGCCACAGTACCAAGTTGAACTGCCTCATTTCTTCATGGTATAGATTTAACAAGGTGCTGTAAACATTCCTCTGAGGTTTGGGTACAAATTGACATGATAGCGTCACACAGCTGATGAAGATTTGAGAGGACATTTGAGTGCAGTGAACACATTATCATTTTCAAGAAACTAGTTTGAGATGACTTGAGGTTTGTGCATGAAGTAGTCCATCCCTCTGTGACCAGTCAGCTATAATACTCAGGTAGACTGTTGTGTTTAAATGATGCTCGGGGCCTGACAAGGAAAAATCCTCCGCTTCATTACACCACCGCCAGTCTGAACCATCGCCATAAGGCCAGATGGATCCATGTTGTTTTAAATTGTGACCTGTCCAAATGTCGCAGCAGAAACTGACACACTCGGGCACCGTCTATTGTCCAGTTTTAGTTAACCTCTGCGCACTGTAGCCCCAGTTTCCTGTTCTTAGGAGTGACACCCGGTGCGGTCTTCTATTTCAAGGTTCAAGTTGTTGTGTGTTTGCAGATGCTCTTCTGCATACCTTTGTTGTAATGAGTAGTTACTGATGCCTTCCCATCAGCTCAATGCACTCTGTCCATTCTCCTCTGACATGCAGGAGGCATTTTTAGCTCAGGGAACAGCCACTCGCTGGATAAACTCTCTTTTTTGACTCATCCTCCGTGAACTCTAAAGATGGCCGTACGGGGAAAATCTCAGCAGATCAGCAGTTTCTGAAATATTCAGAACAGCTCGTCTGACTTTGCCACGTTCAACGTCACTCAGTTTGAACTTCAGCAGGTTGACTCGACCATATGCACACGTCTAAATGCATTGAGATGCTGCCATGTGATTGGGTGATTTGATCATTTCATTAACAAGCGGTTGAAAGGAACATGTAGTTAAACAGAGAAAGGCTGTCGCTGATGAAGTAAACCTTTCCCTGTTCCCGTGTTTTTTTCTCGCCCAGTGACAGACGGGTATAGACTCTCTGAAGTCTGCCACCTGCCAGACAGTAGCTAAGTTTGCACTTTAATCATTAACTGTCATTACTGCTGCTCGACTCACATCCTCTTGCCCACCTGCTGGGTAACAAAGGTATCATGCATTAAGACTAACACTCAGATGAGTGCTCCCATTTTGTTACCTCACTCTCAGGAATCCATTTTATGGTCCATCGCCAAGGCGAGGCCCATGTTGTGTTCCCACGTGGTCGAGTGTGCGTTCACTTGTGGTGAACAGTGAAATTTGCACTTCAGCTTCATGTGATGTTTTCCTTCTTTTATTTTCTTTTATTTTGTTTTCACGACTGAGCCACCTGTTCTCATTTTTCCTTTTTTTTGTTTCCTTTTTATTCTTCACTCACAGGGACCTGCTGCGGATAGGGGTTACATTGGCTGGCCATCAGAAGAAAATTCTTGGTAGCATTCAGGACATGAGACTACAGATGAACCAAACACTTCCTGTCCAGGTGTGAGCGAGAAGACACGCAAACCGATGCAGTCGAAGGACAGCCAGACGGAAAAAGGGGGAGAAACTGTGCCAGAGATTGCCACTGGAAAACCCTAGCTGCCTGACCCATCTCTGCCAATTAGACACTACAAAACTGGCTTGCAGTGCCTCTGAATACTTTTTTTTCTTTATTTCATCACCACTTACATTTCCTGTTTCTCCATTTTTTGTTAGTTTTCTTATTTTTCTCCCCATCCAATCGGAGCTTCTGTGTTTTTGAAAGAGGAGAAATAGTTAACCCCCTTATGTCATTAGGCGTGCCTCACCAGCTCTGGAGTGAGTTGATGTTTGCATGCATGTGCGTTGTAGTGGAGTTGGCCTTAGTCCTGTCACTTAAACTCTGATTCTCACACAAGAGCCCCTCCCCCTGATTCCTGTTCCCAGCTCTGCTGGATGATCTATGTAGGAAAGAAGGAAGACCCTTGTATAAAAAAAAGTGAAAAAGTTTTTACATATAACAAAAATCAAAGCAAAAAAAAAAAAAAGTGTTTCAGACCACAGGAGAGTGAGAGGACAGTTTCTTTGTTTTGTTTTTTCCTTGCTAGAAGTTGTTTTATTGTGCACGTGTGTTGTTCTCCATCTTCATATTGAAGGTGTGTTATCTAAAAGGGCACTTGCTGGAAAAGGGTGAGGTGGTGGAGGAGGGCAATACGATGGGCTGCGGTCTAAAGGTCGAAGGCGTGACGGAGGTCAATAAAGGTCAAAGGGAGGCAGCCATATTTCTGGACACCTGTTTTGACGGCTGGATCCTCAGTAGCTCAGCAGACGACCTCTTCACTCTGACCTGAAGTGACTCAGGATAGTTTCCCAGCCTGGGAACGCCTGCTCATCAACTGCATTTTACACCTGGTATTTTTTTTGTTTGGTTTTTTTGCTACTTTCGTTTGTCCGCACCATATTTTTTGTTTGTCTGATTTTTTTTTAATTTTGACATTTTTCCTTTTTGATCATATTTTGGGAGATTTGTGGTTTCGAAGCGACTGGTCAGACTGAAGTACCCCCGCTGGAAACGTGGTGACGACTAGGGGGGAAGACGAGGACTGTGGCAACAAAATAGAAAGACCCTTTTGGCCTTTTTGTGTGCATTTTTGTATGTGTGCGTGTGCGCATGTGGGTTTGTATGCGTGATCAAGCGCGACTGGATGTGTGGGTGTGGCGAGTTGCACACAAATATACTGTACAATACGGCTTCCGCTATTTGCCACCATGGAGAATTTACGCATGAACTGAACTGTGATAAGGAGCAAATATATC
This sequence comes from Benitochromis conjunctus, assembly GCA_015052645.1. Taxonomy (NCBI): domain Eukaryota; kingdom Metazoa; phylum Chordata; class Actinopteri; order Cichliformes; family Cichlidae; genus Benitochromis; species Benitochromis conjunctus. The sequence goes on from VOQK01020826.1 coordinate 16,927, forward strand.
TGAAACACTTATGCTATATTCTGTGGACAACTGTTAAAAACATTCTTTTTTTTTATTGAATCCAAAAAATGGACTTTGGACGTAAACATATATATATATATATATATATATATATATATATATATAAAATTATATATATATATATATATATAT
>VOQK01020834.1:1561-12304 GCA_015052645.1 Benitochromis conjunctus
GTGTTTTTCCTCCTCCCCCCCCCCCCCCCCAAAAAAAATAAAAATCTGGTAAAATCTTTGTCTTCCCCCAGGTTGGGGAAGTGAAAGAATCCTGGTTTACTGGTGATGTGGAGATACAGTATTTGCACCCATCTCCACTGTCACTAGCAAACAAATAAAAAACAAAAATAAAAAAACTTGTCCATCGGCAGGTAAGGATCACATCCTTTGTGTTGCAAGTGATGAGAATGTGTGTGTGACAGTGTATAAGAAAGAGTTGGGCTTAATTTTCCATTCATTTAATGGGTCTCAGTGTTTGTGTATGTGTGTATGTGTATAGAGAGCTCGGAGTGGGTGTGTCCCCTCACCGGGTGTGTGTGTCGGGGACCCAGCCCCCCCGCTGACGGGGGCCTTGGGGCCGCTGTGACTCTGCCGAGGGCTCGCCATGCGATGTGCTCGTGAGCGTGTGCGTCGTGTGCCGCTTGGAGCGGTTCGCCAGGTACCTGGGCCGCAGGGAGGGGGGGGGGAGGAGGACGGGGGTGAGGGTGGGAGACAGGAAGCAGCGCTGGTCAGCTCTCTGTCCTCATTGGCTAATGAAGATGGGGCGGGAAGGCCCACCCCTTCCCACTTCTGCCAATAGGTGCCATGATTAATACCATCTTAGCCAATCAGAAAACAGTAAACAAAATTACATCGTCAACGGATGTTATAAGGTTATGGGTATCCCACAGTGCCCCAGCTTTCCAATTTTAGGATTGGACTGGTTGCCATTTAGTATTCATTGGTTTTGCAAGCTTCAGAGTTAGCAAAGCTGAGTGAGAAAGAGTGAAAAAGTCCAGAGGATAATTTGGCACTTACTAAAATGAGAGAGAGAAAGAGAAGCTCTTGGCCAAAGAGTATGAGCGATAGGAGGCACTGTGTCTGGTGGCAGATTCAGTTTAGGACTGTGGCAGAAGGCACTTGCGCAATGGAGAAAGGAGAAAAGATGGGATAAGCACCGCAGCAGAGTGGCCACCGCCCGTTGGGGGGGGGGGAAAGCAGAGCAGCCAGAGGCACTCACTCCCAGCAACCCAGGACACCGGCGAGGTCTACAGAAGGTGCTGTCTGAAGAGGATCGGCTGGGAAGAGCTCACCTGGACTCTACAGCTCCATAAAACAATCCAGTGCCCGTCATTAGCCCAGACTTAATGTCAACGTTTTTCCACCTTATTTTTAAAAACTAAATAAAACATAAAATTGTCATTACATGACTGTATTCATGTGGGGGGGTTTTACGCTTTGTTTTATTCAGTTACCTGGTTATAAAACCTCTATAAACTTTAGACTTTAATATCTTGGTCGACCCAGATCTTTAACTCAGTATTCATCTACTTGTCGTCACAGGTTATGAGACTTCCACAGATTCTCATTTAGACAGCACCTCTGTACGGTATTCTCCTTCACCAAAAACCACCACTGTGGGTTACCTCTGTACTGCCTCTTGATCTGGCTCTCCGTCTGAACCCTCCTCATCCACCGAAGCTACTGCAGGGATAGGATGCTAAGAGAAGCAAAGAGTTTACTGGTCAATGCCTGTTCAGCACATGAGAGGAGGACATACAAGGTGGACTACATTCAGAAATCCAGATCCTCACCGGGCTGGTGACAAGTGGCGAGGGCCCTCGGGGCCTTTTCAAGAGCTGAGCGTGTAACTGAATGTTGGCCCCGCCGTCGGAAGCTCGTCGACCCAGAGGCCCCATGCCATTGAGCAGTTGGAGGGTAGGCGGCTGCAGCAATGATTGCTCCTGGAGGATCCGAAGCCACAGGAAGTCAGATTAAAGAGGGAAAATAAATAAAGTAAGCTGACGGCAACCAAGTGAGATCTGGTCTAACCCGGCGGACCGTACCTTGTATTCCAGCTGCTGTGTGGGCTGCAGGCTCTGTGTGGGCATGAGAGTGTGCATTTGACCCATAGTGGGGGCAAGCGGGATGAAAGGGGGCTGGGGCAGCGCACCACGAGGGAAACCAGGTGGCAGCTTCTGGAGATCTTCCTGCATCTCTGTCCTGTGGTGGAAACGGAGAAAATAACATAAAATGAGTCGATGATTGTTTAAGATTAGTGACAATGCAGCTAATATCATTACTTATGCCTTAATGCTCCTCATTCTTGCTTAAATTTGCTTGAAATAAGCCACATCTGCACACCCCAAAATATGCTACCTCATCTATAAATAGCTGGCAGTTAATAAATTTGAATGCAATTGTACTGCAGACAAATATCTAATAATGTGAGAGAAAACAGTGTCCATTCACTCCAGTAAGACTGCACTAACACAAAGCAGCTGTTCATGCCTTACCTTTGGTCTGGTACCCCCACAGTGTGCCGCCTCATTGAAAGGTAGCGAGCCATGGCCTCAGGAGATGGCTCCTCCCCTTCATCGCTGTCCAGCGCCATGCTGCCGTCAGGCTGAACGATAGATAAACACACAGCCAGTGTTTGGTAATCAGAAGTGATCTTTGGTAGTGTGCGCTGCATGCTTGTTTACATTTGTTATTTAATGAAGACAAAATTCACATTTTAAATGCATTCCATGTTTATATACACATGCATAAGTGTTTTCTAGTAAAATAGAACACATTTTTCCTGGACTAACTGAAATCACAAAACAGTTGAAGAGATTAAAGAGACTCCCATTATTTCACATCATACTATATACGCTGTTGCAGCTAGTTCTAGCTTGCTTTTCAAGCTTAACGCCCCTAACTGCTCCGCAACCACTCCCAGGCTGATGAAGCCACTAGACTCCACTGCTAACTCACCTCAACAATCTGGTTCTCTGGATTGATGAGTTGGACGTGGGGAACGGTCATGCTAACAGGATTACCTTGTGGGTCTGTCTGCTGGGACACACAAACACGCATACAGAGGTCATACGGGTTGCGCTAATTTGATAACAATCTTCTTAGCACAGAGTGATTGGCAGATATGGGTTAAAGCCATTCAGCGGACAGACACCAGGACTACAGTAAGTTATACTGATGGAAGAGACGCCTTTACTACATCTACAGTTCAAGCTGCCTCGCTTAAAATTTATTCCTAAAAGTTGTTGATATAAAGACACTTTTGTATACATAGAAAATTACACTGATCCTTTTAATTGTTTGATTCTGTGTCACAATAATGTCACTGATATCAGCAGACCCCACATATCATGACAACACCAAGAGGTAATGAATCACCTGTACAGCATTTAGGGGATAGCTAATGGGGCGCAGTGTGGGTTGAGCAACACGCAGAGTCTTGTGTTTCTTGAGGCGGTCAGCCAGCAGACTGTAGATGGCACTGTAGTGATCGTATGCATCGGTTTGTAGGGACTGAAAAAGAAAAGGAAAGATACACATAAGCTGTGCTGTTTACTTCTGACAAACAAACAAACAAGCAAAAAAAGAAAAAAAAGAAAACGGTAGAGATTAAACTTTTCGCCACCTGAAGTGTGCGCTCTCGGTCCAGGCCCATCTCACACATGGCCATGAGCACCTGCTCGTTGATGAGCTCCATCTCTCTCTCCGTCTTCACCTGCTCACACTCCGCTATCAACTGAAAGGCAGTGGAAAAACATGGCAACGCTTTACAATAACCCCCTCTTACAGACTGCAAATAGTTGCCGCTATCAAACAATAATAACGATCAAAGCATTCACAATTTATTAGAGGCCAAAACTTATGTTGATTTATGTCATTAGCTTATATGAAGATTATATGAACTGCAAATTATTTTATGTGTTATTATAGCTGAAAAGAGATGATAATTGCATTCTGATGACATCTGCACCCATAACACTACATATCCATTATAGTATTTTATTTTATTTTTTTTATGTTCACTGTTGTTTGTGATCTAGTTTCCATTACTCCTCCTCATACGCTGAGCTACACATACAAACATTTAGTCAAAAGATGCTGGCATTTGAAGAGTTGCTGTAAATGATAAGACACGCCTCAACCCTAACTCATCATATCTTATCCCAGTGTTTTTTCCCCTCCTAAAACAATCAAGTAGCTAACCTAACTAACAGAAAGTGAAACCAAAACCAAAACCAAAACGTGAGTACTGGAATATAAACCGCAGCCTTCAGGTTCACAGTCTTTTGATTTACTAACATACAGATGAGGACAAAATTAGTTTTTGTCAATACGTTTCCATATTGGCCTTTTTTTTTAAACATCCTAGTTTCCTTTAGAAATGATCAATTATTTCTATTTTTAGAAAATGACCGAGGTCTATATTATTAGCCTAAAAAAACTGACCATTTTAGGGAGCTAGAGCAGAAACCACTGACATGATGTGCTGACACTTTGTAAAGTTCAAAGCTTGTAAAATTCAAGTTAAAATGAGTGTTATTTTCCTATTTACACACGGTATAAAAACTTCTGCGAGAATTTGATCTGTCAGTGAGAAAGTATCATGTCAAAAACAAAAGAAATCAGTTTAGACTTGAGAAAAAGAACAGTTGACGCTCACAAAGCAGGAGATGGATATTCAAATTTATCACAGAGTTTCCAAGTGTCAAGAACTGGAGTGAGAATTATCGACAGCCACACAGTACAGAACAAGCCTGGCAGAGGGAGGAAGCCAAAGAGACCCGTGAATGGCTCATCCAAGACTGGAAATGTAGTCTTAAAGAAGAAAATCTCCTGAATCTTGAACAGACTGAATGGACTGCAGGGTTGCAGACCAAGAAAAACGTGACTTCTGCTTAAGAGACACCTTGAAGTCAGACTGAAGTATGCTAAAGACAAAGACTGGAGAAAGATTCTGCATACTGGAGATTTGTCCTTTGGTCAGATGACATGAAACTAGAGCTCTTAGGCCATAGAGATGCTGTGAATGTTTGGAATAGGAAGGGAGGGGCGTCTAACCCACAGAACACCATTCCCACGGTGAAACACGGTGGTGGGAGTATTATGCTCCAGTGGGTCTCTAATAGGGAAACTCATCGAGATGGAAGGAATCATGAAGAAAGAAGGATATGTGAAGATCCAGAAAGAACACCTCAGCAGCAAAACTGAGTCTGGCTCATCGCTTTGCCTTCCAACATGAGAACAAGCCAAAATATAACGTCACTCCTGGTGAAGACCAACCTCCAGAAGACCTAGAGGGGATGCTTGCACAAAGCCACAACTTGAATCCCACTTAAAATCGGAATTGATTGGAGACCAAGGTCCATGCCAGAAGACCAGCAAATCTCGTGGTGCTTGACAGATCTGCCAAAGATGAATGGGCTAGGATTGCTCAGGAGGCGCGTGTAAGACTTCAAACTGGTATCCAGCAAAAAGAACACTTTATTATTATTATAAATGCCCAATAATTATGGGCCTGGTAGTTTTTGGTTTTTAGGAAATAACTTTGATTCTGTGTGCAAAATAAAATAAATTAAGTATCCAAAATAAAACTAGGAAGTTTGGAAAAACTGTGGTAAAAATTCCTTCATCTGTTTAAGAGTATTTGGGAAATAATTCTATAAAATGTTGATAGGAGTTTTTTTTGTTCATCATGTGCACAAAAATGTTTCTAAATAAAAAGTATTAAAAAAAAAATGTTGATAGGGGAGCTAATAATTTTGCCCTCATCTGTATAATCTCTTAAAAGCAGGTATTGCAAAGACCAGTAACACTTTTATAACCATCTATAAAATGCTTATTTGATAAACCACAAACTACTTATTTACCGTTACCAGAACTAAAGGCATATCCAGATAAATGCTTAGAAAAAAGTACTAATTAGAAAAAAGTACTAGAAATTACTTTTAAAAATTACTTACCACTTACTCACATGAACTTTCTTTCATGTTGTTAAACCATTATCTAAAGCTGAAGTATAAATGTAACATTTATAAATGAGCTTAACATTTTTAGAGAATGTGCTTATTCAGTTCCTAATGATCCAAAGTAACTTTAAATGAATGATTTCTTGCAAAGGGATTAAAGAGGGTTAGTTCAAGGCTAGCTGTTAAGCTTAACAGGTGCCTGACAGTAACTATATTTAACATGGTATTTAACAACTCTGGGGCTCATCTTCTCATCCAGCTTTCAATCTTCTCTAGTGTAACCAAATTATCTGGCAAATTAAATACTTTGTTTGTGTAACAGTGTAGCCACTGAATGATGGGGTCATGAGTCATTTTTGCAAAGATTCTGCTTTCTGGCTAGAGTTTTGCCAAATTACCCTGTACCACTGTGTATGCTACCCTTGTATATGGTGTATTATCTTACTTATTTTGTATTTGTTTGTATTTTATTTTTATTTTTTTTCTTCTGGTATCTGTACCTGAGCTGAAGTAATGCACAAATTTCCCCACTGTGGGATCAATAAAGTCTTATGAATCCATCCATCCATCCATCCATCCATAAACAGACAAAAAAGCATGTGCACACACGCACACACACAAAGAACAGAAAGGAAAATGAGAATGAACCAGCACTGAACAAATTTGTGGAATCCTTTTAAAAAGGTCTCACCCGGTCAAACTCTGGGTCTGGGTCCCCCTGTCTCATCCACTTGTTCTTACAGATCTGCTCCATGGTCAACCGTCTGCTGGGCTCCAGTACTAACATGTGTCTAATTAAGTACTCACAGTCTGTAACAACACATACACATAGATGTTATGCATTTATATCAGTGTATAATATTTCAACTATTTAAGTAATAAGCCCTGTTTGAAGAAAAGAGCAAATCTTTCAAGTGGTAACAAATGTTCAGAAAAAGCTAAAATGATTTGCACTGTTAAAAAAAAAAGAGAGACAATTATTAATTTACTTTCTGTTAGTCCAATTTTATTCCTTCCTCTCATACAACATAAACCTACCATGCTTCGACAACCAAAATCTATGTGATGTTTTTTTTTTTCCCAAAAGAAACTTTTGAAAATCAAAAGCCGGCCAGGCGTGGACTTCAGCGGCAGCTGTTAAAAGTCTTTACCGTGTACGTCACGCGGAACAAAGGTAAATTTGTTTTGTCTGATTAAAAACATGGAGAAGAATAAGAGTTGACTGCAGTCCCACCTGTGGACATGAAGAAAGGGATGCGGAACTTTCCACTGAGGACACGTGCCCGCAAATTTTGTAGAGTGCTGCCATCAAAGGGCAGGGCGCCGCACACCAGCACGTATAACACCACACCTAAGCTCTACACAGAGGAGAGGGAAAACAACTGTGAGCACATCACTTTTAAAAATTTGAAAGCCATTAACGTATTCATTTTTTCCAGACTTCTATGTATCATTTAAGAAATGTGGTCGTATGTGTTACTATCTTTTCTTTTTCTTTTCAATTCAACTGTACCTGGAACATTCAACTCAGCTAGCCACACCCCATGTTGCAGCCCAGCAGGGCCTTCTGTGTACCTAAAAGTCGACTCACCCATATATCTACTTTGGGTCCGTCATACTCCTTTCCCTCAAATAGTTCTGGAGCAGCATAGGGAGGGCTGCCACACCATGTCTTCAATAGCTGGCCTCGAGAAAACATGTTGCTGAAACCAAAATCTGACAGGGCAGACAAGAGGTTGATTTAATCTCACCAGTTGCCTTGACAGAGTAAACATTTTGTTCAAAACAGAAAAATGCTCCCTAAGTACATGCTGACACTTGCCTGCATCCACATCCACCACTAAATTTAACCTACCCACCCATATGCTCTTCAGTGCAAACACACACACGCACACACACACCTGCGATTTTGATGTTGAGGTTGTGGTCCAGTAGCAGATTCTCTGCCTTCAGGTCTCTGTGGACAATGCTGCGGCAGTGACAGAAATGAACCGCTGCCACGATCTGCTTGAACTTCTTCCTGGCATCTTTTTCTGCCATACGCCCATGAGCCACCAGGTGGTCTGTACATCCAAACAAAACACAAATGCTGGATTTAAGGACGTTAACAGTGTTTCTACTGTCTACCTGTTTAGGTACAAGATCCTGTGCTACAAATATCAATAAATAAATTCCCAAGACCGGCCAGGTGAACATTAAAGCGTTCAGCTTCGGATTCTGGTGGGATCTGGGATTTTAAAACACAGAGAGAGTAATTTCATTTCATCTGTACAAGAAAAACTTTCATTTTAATTACAGAGAGTCTGCAGATTTAAATAAATTAAGACTAAGACCTTTTTAATTCCACTTTAAAGGACATTTAATACCAAAGCTACATTGGAAACACATCAAACACACTGATTTACATTCAAAATGAACATTAAAGTAAAATAAAAGCTTTTGACTGATGTTAAGAAAATTGTGTTTATTAAAAAGAAAAATCTCAATGTTGTCCTTAATGGTCTTTGGTGTTATTTTGATTTATCAGCATGTCCAAGCACTGACTTAAACAATGAACTAAACAATTAGTCTTAAACTTGCATCTCCCTACGTCTGAAGCCAGCTAGCAAGGCCTTTTTTTCATGAGACTTTCTGGCAGTGAAGCACTAAAGTGAACCTCTTTCCACCTTAAACACATTGAATTTTCTTTTTCTTTTTTTCCCTTACGTAAGTGTCAACTGTTAGCTAATGTTTCTATGCCCCATTAGCTGTTTTTACACATGTATAAATAAAGAGGAAAAAAGGTTGAATTAAAGCTTATAGAAGTTATAGAAAATTGAAAAGGATTTAAAAAAAAGATTTTACTTAATAACACAGTTATTCATAGCTGATATCATCCCACTTATGTTCAGCATTTAAAAGCAGCCTAAACTGAAGTCCCAAAGTAGCAAAGCCCAATGCTATAGCTGCATTACGTGATCACAATGCAGTGGTGAAAACAGGAGTACTGTGTGTGGAAAAGTTCCTGAATTTAACACAAAACTTAAATACTTAGAGGTAATTTTCAGTTGGTGTTTATTTAAAACTTTTACAGGACCCGGAGGTGCTCTGTAATTAGATTACAATTTTGTTTTATGTATGTTGACGCAATCAAAAATCAAAGTAAGAGAAAGTCAGTCTACATTATAAAGTGACAGTGAGGGACTCCCTTACCGAATATCTCTCCACCGCTAGCGTACTCTGTTACCAAATAGATCATCCTCTCCGTCTCCATCACCTAAAGATATAAACAAAGGATGAAAACCAGGACCTGCAGACGCTCTCACAGGCCAACATCTAGTCATGGGCAGTTTACGCATTACATAACTGAATGAGTAAGCACGGTTTGGCATACAAACAAGAACGATTTAAATAGAAAAAAAACAGCCATGTAGTTAAGTGTACTGATCAACCTATGTATGTGTGAGGATCGGATTGTTACAATTTATGGTAAAGTGATAAAAGAGAGTGTGTTTAAAGTGCTGGGGGCTTTTTCAGATCACTGCTGGCACACTGGTAGGGTGTTACAATCCTCATACACTTGGAAAAGTATGAAAACAAACAAAACTCTCACCTCTAAATTTCTATCACAGAGTCTCACTAGAGTGAGGTTTTGGGCAGAAGGCTGTAGTTGTACTGACCTCCCCACCCCCCAACGCACCAATACTTTTGAGACTTTTCCAGGTACATTTTATAATTGAACTGTCAACACCCCCAGAAAACAATGTCTGGTAACATCTGGATTCTTCGACGCTTCAATCATCTATTTGTTCACATTTGGCCACAGGTCCCGGGTGGAAGAAGTGAGCAGAGATGTGTTAAAAGGCTCTGTGGGTGAGAGTGACTGTGTACCTGGTAGAGGCGGATGATGTGGGGGTGCTTCAGCAACTTCATGATTTGCACCTCTCTGAAGATCTTTTTCAGGTTCTCATCGTCCAGCTGGGTCTTATCCACTATTTTTATAGCCACCTGGAGACAGAGACGCGAGAAAAAAGGGATGGAAGGAGATGAATGATGGGAGAAGGAGAGATGGTGAAGAGGTGAAGAGGGTGAGATTAAAAAAGAAACATGGAGAAAAGAAGCAGAACAATAATGGTTAGCAGAAGAGGGTAAGAAAGCGTCTTAATACATACAATACGTTTGTCAGCTCTTGTGTCTCTAAAACACTCATGAGAGTGGTATTTTGCCGACACCTAAATTACAGGCAACACATTTAGGGCACAGTCACAGTGCCTAAACAATATTGCTGTGATGACACAATAATCAAAGAACAGTAACAAGCCAAGTAAATAACCAACAGAGGAGCTAAGGGGACACAGGCCGGGAGACTTTATCAATTATAAAAAAAATAACTTAAAGACAATAAAAATGAAAATTAACAGGGGACACCGACACTTCTTGAGGTGAGTGGTCGGCATGTGTGTTGTCAGACTGTGTTATCCCTGATTTCGAGCTTGTTTGGATAACGTGACCCACGTCGTGACCTTCGACTGCAAGTGTAATGCTTGCGTAACTGCTGAGCCGCTCGACAATAGCTCCAGCAATGCGGACTGTGATGATTTGTGGCAGGAGCTTTGCTCCGCCACTTAGGAGTGGGTAGATGATTTTAATGACTTAATCAAGCAAAGCTAATGGGGATGCCCCAAAACACAGCTTCTGCTAGACAAGCATGGACAGAGTACATGAAAAGCTGCAATTACACACACAGAGACACACACCAACTCATTTGTCAAATTCTGTGAAGTACTATTTCGAGCACTGCTTTTAGCCATGTAGATGAGGCCATGTGAAGCCCGGCAAGGCCAACTTCCTGCAGCAGACAGGAAGGGGAAGTGAGGAAGAGCGGACAGGGGGGCTCCTGAGAGAGCACAGGGCAGCAAGTGTGGCATTCATCCAGCTTATATAGTGCAATGATGTGTGGACTTTCCTATCAAAGGTA